>CM026211.1:28070949-28103449 GCA_014839995.1 Xenentodon cancila | reverse complement strand
GTAAAGACCTAGTATGCAGTCTCATTACCAGAGATGGAGGCTGTGTTTCAAATGTTTACCTCGAGATGTGACGTCAAATTGTTCCATGAAGGCCACGTATAAAGTTTTAGTAAAACATTGTCAAGTTATCAAACAAAATTAATTCAAATAAATACATAAAATTATGTTATATTTGTATGTAACTGTTAACTCCTCAATGAAACAAATATGAAACTATTTTTCATAGAGTTTCTAAGGAGTTCCTAAAAAAGTGTCACTACAGACGTGTTAAAAAACACACACGTTGAAAATCAAATTAAATTAGTTAGTAAAGATTTGCTATCAACTCTGTGATACGAACAGAGGATTTAAATGTCTTCACAATGACACGCGGTCCTAAAAACACAGTCAGGGATGTGTCTTTTGTCTATTTTTGGGTTTGCCTTTTCATGCATGTAACCAGATCTCTGGTGGTATGAAGGTGCAGTCTTGTAGAAATGGACAAGAGTAATGTGAAAACAACGAGCATAATAATGTATGTCGGTCTTAAGATGTATCCCTATACGTGTGGTTTAACCTGTACAGACTAAAAGCTTCTTCTTCTGACTGACAGGGATTTAACGTTATTATAATGAAATTTAGCTTTGAATGTAAACACTGATTACACCAACAAGTATTTATTATTCAGATATTTTTATTGATTTTTGCAACACACAGTAATATACATACACACATACACAAACATATAAATACCTACAGCTGCACACACAGAGGTACATGTACACACAGATGGAGTTGGGATGTGTGTGTGGGTGTGTGTGTGTGGGTGTGTGTGTGTGGGGGTGTTGGGTGGGGGGTTAAGCGTGTGCTACACACATTTTGATAGAAGGGACTACATCCTCAAAAGAGGATAGAAATGGTTGCCAAACTCTATCTATGGGTAGTTTCTCTGGTAGTATATTTAACTGGTTCCAGTTTGAGATGAGACATCACCTCCTCCACCCAACTCCCATGGGGGGTTTACGGGGGTTTACCTTCTTCCAACAAAGCAATATCAGACGTCGAGCTAGTTGAGTGGATCATACTACAGCCTCAGCATTGTGTCTTGTTATCGGTGTCTCCTGAGACAACCCCAAGTAATGCAAATAATGGCAGTGGATCGGGACTGATACATTATAGCTGAGTCCTGAGTCCTGCTTGCATCTGATGCATGTTGGGTCAAAACCAATGTAGAGTTTGGCTTGCTTTACTTGCAGATAAATGTGGTCTGTGCAGCACCTTAAACTGCAGCAACCTGTACTAAATACATATTTATGAGGAGTGTACCAATGTTACCTATTGCTACCTGCCAATTTACTTCCGATATGGCGGTTCTTCATTCTTCCTCCCACCACCGTGCTAAACGGTTAACTGATATGAGAGCAACCATGTGGAAACGATCACGTGACACAGACACCACACCTCTGCCCGTTGGGTGCATGTTGAACCATTCATCTAGCCGTGTATTCTGAGGGGCTGTTATGAAGAAGTGTGTGTTAACATAACTTTAACATACTGTAGGTATGTAAAGAAATCTGACTGAGGGATACTGTCTTTCTAGCTGTTAAGAACTGAAGTGTCCTCCCTTAAAAAGGTTCATCAAACATTTAATCCCTCACCTATACCATAATTGAAAAGATGGTTCTGTGAGAGATGGAGTAAGATGAATGTTCACTAGAATAGGGGAGGTGACAGATGCCTATAATAAATCCTAAACTGTGACCATGTCTTCAGTCACCCAGAAATTACTGGGTTGTTCGTCCAATGATGTTTACTTAGTGGTAGTGGGAAACAAATTAAAGAGCGAAGTGACACAGGATTATTCTATTCTTATAGACCTCAGAGTCATCCTCTGATACACTAGAGACTCAGAACATCAGTTTGTGGATATTGGCCGCCCAGTAATAACAGAAAATTAGGTAGAGGCAGCCAGCCATCTCCTTTTTGTCTTTCCAAATATTCCTTTCATATTTGGGGTACTTTCTTATTCCAAACAAAAAGAAGAAATTAGCTTATCTAAGTCCCTCAAAATAGATTTAGGGATAAAGACTGGTGTTGCTTGGAACAGAAATAAAAATGTGGGCATGATAGTCATTTTTACCAAGTTAAACCTTCCAGCAGATGACAATGGGAGCAATGACCATCGCTCCATGTCCTGTTTTACCTTGTAAACGCTGTTTTGAAATTGCTGTCAAACAGATCCTTATACTTCAAAGTGACACACACACCGAAGTAAGTAAAGTTATCCCTATTAAAGAGAAAGGAAAGTCCTAGAATGACGTCTGGCGTGCAGTGTCGTTTATGAGGAATATAATACTTTTAGTCTAACTTATATCCTGAGACTGAGCTCAAGAGCAATTGGTGTAGTAGTACAAAGGTCAAAGAGAAAAAGGATAAGGTTGTCCACATACAGTGATAATTTATGCAAATGTCCAGATCTTTGCACTCCTGCCAGATTAGCGGTCTTCCCTAATATTGCCAAGGGTTTGATGGCAATATCAAATATCTGGGGACCCTATTCTTGTCCCCCGGGAAAGAGGGAAATTGTCTACTATTATTTTGTTCATTGTTACTGAGGCTTGAGGCACCGTATGAAGAATTCTAATCTATGAACAGAAAGTAAGGCCAAAACCTCTCTAATGCGGTGAACAGGCAGTCATATTCAATCATATTGAATGCTTTTTGTGCATCTAAGGACAGTAGTAGCTCTGGCTCAACATTGTTAGGTTGGTATAAATGCTCAATACTCAGTGAAAATTGCTTGATAGTCTGCCTAGAATAAAATCGTCTTGTCTGAGTGGATCTTTCTCCTTAATTGTATTTTTTGCCCACATGTTTTTTAGTGTACTAAACTGGGCTCTTTGTTGATTGCTTTATTGTTGTCTTTGTTGTTTTTTATTCTATTTTACTATAGTTCTAGATTTGTGTATTTATTTATTTTATTTTTTCATTTAAGTTATTTAATATAATTTTTCTCTTGTATTGGGCAGAAACTAAGGACCTTGAGTACTACACTTTGTGCCATCTCATATGTAAATGTGTGCTGGTATGACAATAAAGAATCCTTGAATCCTGGAATTCCGACATCATTTACTCAGGCGACCAGCCAAACCTTAGTTAGAACTTTATAGTTACAACATAACAAGGTTACTGGACACTAGGACTCACATAATAGTGGATTTTTATTCTTTTTAAGTAATAAAGAGGTGGAGGCCTGTGTCATAGTTGGAAGAAAACTCTTTTTACCCAAGACGTCCTCATATACCTTTGATTATACTGGTGATAATGTTGGGACCAAATGTTTAAAAACATTCCATTGGAAACCCATCAGGTCCTGGTTCTTTTTTTTTTTTTTGATTGAGCAATTGCTCTCTGTCAGCGTTATACTCATTTCCAATTCTGCTTTGTCTGATTCATCTAAGGAGGGTAATTCCAGTTTACTGAAGAAAGTCTTCACCAACTCCCTGTTGCCTGCTTCGGTGTATATACATCCGTATCTGTATATACGTTTTCTATACAAGACTTAACCCTTGCAAGGTGCTAAGTGATAGGCAGGCCCTCTGAGGAACTGAGGGCCTTTGCTCTGGCTTGGGTCAGTTTGGCCTGAGCCTTAGTGCCTTGCAAAGGTTAAATGAAGCATTGATGTCCTTCTGATCCATAGTTACAATGCCTTTCCCGTCCTTTTTTGCAGATATAAAAGTGAATAACTATGGAGCTTACAGGCATGCCCCCTGTCTTCATAGAGATCATGACATGCTTAAAAAAGAGAGGCACCATGTGCAGGAAGTACGTTTTCTAGAAACCAAAGCTTCAAAAGTACTGGGCAATGATCCAAAATGACTATATTGTTGTATTCAACTTGAGTAATCATGGGTGGTAATTTTTGGTCTAATGAAAAATAATCAATTCTAGAGTAGTGTGATGCGCTGATGAGAAGAAGGAGAACAGTTTGGATTTTGGATACTTAAATCTCCAGGGGTCAATAACTCCAATGGCCTGAAGACAAGTATTGACGCATCATTAAGTGAAGTGACTTTTGTACTGGAGTGGACCTGCTTCAGATCCAGAGCACAGTTAGAATCTCTGCCCAGTATTAGGTCATGTGAATCTAGATCTGGTAAAAGCTGGTGAGCACCTGAATACATGTTCAAAAAACCTTATGCAACATGTGGCTCTAACAGTCATAAACAATACAAACAAAACATGAACACAGTCTCATGTTGAGACTACATGCTCCTCCAGTCTACCTCCTAAACTGCTTACCAGTTTGTGAGCTCCACACAGGAACAAAAGAAGAAGTCACTAAGTTTATTAACTGTTACGATGCATCTATTATAGCTTAATATACTGATAATGTAGTTTGCTATCGAAACAAAACAAAAGTTGACCCATTAATTTTGATGCATGCTGCTGGTGTAGCTTTTTCCACACAACGGTAAGAACTGTATTCCAAACAGGAAAGTAAGTAGACTCGAATAAAAAATATCAAGAAACAAGACAAAGAATAAATGTCCCACATAATTGAATTCCCATAATAAGAGATTCAAACTTTCCTCAATACTTTTACTCGTTGAGGGTGTGTAGCTGGCAAGGACATCAGAGACTCAAGTACTGGATTTAAGCAATCCTGAATGCGAAATCTTCTTCAGGATAAACTCCTTCGCCAGCCGCACATCCTTGAAACTTGCCTCTTGTCCACCTGCTGTAGTTATTCTATTCCATAGCGGACTCCCTCACAGCTCCGAAGCAGCCCTCTGACCTCAGTGATGGCTGTCCGCTGTTTACTCACCGTCTGGGTGAAATCAGGCAGGATTCGGATGTTGTCGCTGTCTGCAGTTGTCACAGACTTTGTTTTTTTTCCACTTTTTCAGAAGTCACTCTTTCTCTGGGAAGTACTGACACTTCGACACAAATGCCTGAGGCAGGAGGTGTTATGGGCCAGCTTGCTGTGCAGGGGCACACTGCACCCTCCACAGCCAGCATCTCGGTTCCTGGCTGCCTCCACTAGCCTATCCACTTGGTCTGAATCTGGCCGATTAGGCTCCAGAGTTCAGCAGACTAGGCCTTCATGTTTTCTTCTATTTTTGCCATCAAATCTTGTTTTAAAGCCTCGTTGACTATCAGCAGTCTGTTGCTTAATTATTATTGCCTAATATGCTGCACTAGGGTCAGCAGTAGCCTCCAACTCCGGCTTGTTCCCTTGCGATTTTTAGCATTTTCTCCCAGCAGTTGAAAAACTTGTCAACCAAGCATTGTTATAGACGCATGTAAGGTCGTAGAAAGTGGTTTCAGAGAAATAATATGAACTTGATAGTCCCGTGAGGAGCTCAACCAAACTTTACATGGCACTGCCCCTACTGGAAGTCTCCACCAACAAGCCTTTATTTATAAATTATCTATAAACATATGCAACTTTATAGAATTTAAATTTGAATTTTTTAAAAACAATTTCTTGTTTTATTTTTATTTTTCATCAAAATATTGTAAATCGTATCACTTTTCCTCCTTACAGTTTGGACAAAAAATGTGGTAAATAGGAAAACTCAAAACAGTAAAAGGTCACATCACACTCCTGGTTTGAGTGAAAGGCAGCAATATGCATTACAATATTTCAGTGCAGCCAGAATCACAAATGAAAAATCAAAGTAATCAACGTATCTTTGCAGATGCTGGTATGATTTAAAAAGGAATCATGAAACACTCAACCTATATTGAGCTAAATATATACTAAAATGCCTCTAATGCATTTAATTGAACTAAAAGACCTACATACATACATATATATATATATATGTGTGTGTGTGTGTGTGTGTGTGTGTGTGTGTGTGTGTGTGTGTGTGGTGTGTGTGTGTGTGTGTGTGTGTGTGTGTGTGTGTGTGTGTGTGTGTGTGTGTATGATTATTATCATTTCGGTAGTTATCGGAGCTACTAAATAAATAGACGGAGCTGACAAAATGCAAAATATGTGTGTACAACACAAATGCTCTGTGTCAGTGCACACCACACCCAGGGGCAGGTACTCAGACATGATGTATGTACAAGCTCCTATAATGGCAGTTCTGCCAGCTATGGCTGTAGCGTCCAGCACTACTTAAGCAGTGGCTCAGTGCATGGCTCATATGCAACACTGCTGTATTCTCTGCAGAGACAGACCCAACACACAGCTGAAGTGGGTGGCGCCTCACAGCCTCCAAGAGACAGGAAAAGAATGACCAAGCACTCAGCAAGACAGACAGATTGAATTACCATTGAGCAAATGAAACTCATTTCATTGGTAGTTTTTCTTTTATAAATGCTTGTTCTTGAAATATATCTTTTAGCATTGTACATAAAAGGCATTTTCTAGCAGCGCAGCGTCCAGGCGATTACAAAAAGCTATTAATAAGAAAAAAAGCATGATATGGGATAATAAAAGACATTTTTATGTTTTCCACTGTTTGTACGTGTTTATGATCCACTGACGAGTGTGGTGGGGGTTGATGCATCGCACGGTTGTGTACAGTAACAGCTTTGTGCTTTTCAAATGATCGTGTCCTGTCTGGCATGTGGGAGCACAGAGGCTTAAAGCTATAAAAGCGGGTAAAATATACAAATTCACTCGCTATCAGTATCAATGCCATGAGTGATGACAAGCAAATAAAGGAAACAGAAACAGAAAACACATTGATCTCTGTAAAATAAAAGGTAAAATAGAAAGATATAGCAAAAATATGTTTGTGTGTGTGTACATGCATGAGAGCAAAATTAAAAGGCTGATAAAGACAATCTGATAGGGATGGGGGGTGAAACGGGGGAGGCACATGTGACGTACCTGCTCTCTGACGGCTTACTAATGAGCTGCCCAGTGCTGTGTAATCCCTCCGGTCCAAGCCATTCCGGACAAACGAGGAGGATTCATTCAGTTTCCCTGATGAGTGTTAGTATCTACAGTCTACTGTCTACATTATTTCATCATGTGACATGTACAGAATGTTAACCTCAATGAATAAAAAGAACCGTATTGAAGAGTTTTCTGTCTCAATTTAAAGGCATATTAATTGAATGAATCAGCAGTTGCAGAATTAAGGTTCACTGTGTTATGGATGAATGAATGAAACACGATACAAGCTCGGTTAATATTTTGTAAATAATATGCATGAAGATAAGCAGACAACTAACTCTTAGGGTAGAACACTCAGACGAAATATGTGACCAACCACGCCTTATTTCTACCATTACACTACACATGTTCAGCAGAATGGCTTTTTCCTTAAGGTGTGATTTCTTTTTAAGGTATTGATGAAACCAAAACCTTAAACAGCCTTCAAGAAGTGATTCCGCGGAATCACATCTTGAAGTCTGGAAAAGTACTCCAGGTATATATATAAAAAAAAACAATAAAACAAATAAACAACAAATAAAAACAACAAACAAAAACTGCTTCACTTAAAGAAAATGACCGAAATTGACTATTTGGACCAGGTGAACCTCATCCACAGGGGTCTCCACCCAGTCTGCCATGTCACAACCACAATGTCCATGTTGACAGCTTACCATGATGCCAGCCCCCCACCTCCCCCCAGCCCCGTTTGCTGACCCATACCATCCATCCAGCCATCCTCTCGGGGCCTGTCAAACTGCTAATATGGCTGCCACAGAGTAGCTGCTCAGAGTGAGAGCACCGCTATGTCATCTTCTTTCCTGTGATTCCTGCACGGCAGGGAGTTACAGCAAGTGAATCAGTGGCAGCACCTTTCATTATAAACATATAAAAACCCCTCTGTCCTTTGTTTCAACTAGGATAGGTGACCCTTTCATTCCAGACACAGAAACTATTAGATCTGCTGTGCTTCTAACCTTCAGCCTAACAGCTCCCCGGGCCTGAGTACTTCTCTCTCTAACAGCCTGGAGAAAATTGAAATTCTTTTGTCTTCCTGCTTGGAAATTCCTTGGATTTCTGCTGTAACCCAGTTCAGGGCCCAATTGCCTGCTTATTTTGAAACTGAGCTAAATGTGGGCAGAAAAGAGCAGCTCGATTGTGTGCGACATGAATGCGTGTTCTTCTAAGTACAGCAGAAGAACAACCCAAATACATGCATGAGCAAAGACAGATATACATGAACACGGTTCCTTAAAACTCACTTTGTGTCTGGATGTTGCATAATGTTTCCACAACGGTCCTTAAAAGCTTCTCTCTTTTTATCCACACCTTTATCGATGCACCCTGACAACGCTACTCTTGATTGGTGTATTCTCAGCCTACTTCATGATACAACATCGTTGATGATGAAGAGAAAAAAGTAAAGCAACAACATTTTTTTCCAGTCAGTTGCCAGTTGAAGGCAGAATAATAGTTAGGAAACCAGAACTGTCAGATGCTCCGTATTCAGATGCACTGTTGAGCTTTTGATCTCCAGATTTGACGAGATGTGAACCACTTTCCTCTCTAATGACAAGGCGATCTATTTAACTGCAGCAATCCCCTTCACTAAAAACAAGTCATTTCAAACAAATTTCTCCAGACTGCACATGTAAATGTCCACAATATCTGAAATGTAGGCTACAGGCCATGCAGAAAGGAACTTAGAGGCTTTAGATGAAGATGCTTTACTGCCTAAATGAATGGATGTGTGTATATGAGTGTAGTGTAGCGTGGCGGCAGATGCATGTTAAGCAGAATAGTGTATGACTTACCCTCCAGCTGTCCCTGAGGGCTGAACATGTTCTGACAGTGCTGATTCTTCTCAATCCCTCCAAATGCTTTTTTTTACAGTATGTTTGGTATCACTCAAAACTCCCTTCTTTCCCCCTAAAAAATTGCTCTTTTTTTTCTACCTGTCTACTGCTTTTGTCTTTCCATAGTAAATCTACTTCCTTTCTTTCCCTTTCTTTTCCCTTTCTCACCACATCTTTCCTCATCTCTTTTGCTTTCTTCTTTTATCACTATCATACTTTCATTGCTCTGCTTTTCCCACTATTTATATGCTTTCTTCCTTTCTTTCTTGTCCACATGTCTCTTTCTCATCGCTTACTTCTCCCACTTTGTGTCGGTCTCACTAGTGCTCCAAGAGCTTGGTATCGCTTGTCTCTCGCTGGCACAGAGACCAGGCAGACACATGGGAAGGCTGTTTTGTAATCCAGCAGGTCATACCACCCTGGCACAGGAAAAAGGGGAGGGGGGAGCAGAGTCGGAGGGAGAGGGGAGGGAAAATGGAGCAGGCCTATACTACAACCTATACCTTTGCTGCATCCCTCTGTCTGATAACTGATGGTCTCTCCCTTTTTTCCCACCACCAGCAGGAGGTCTTGCCTCACTCCATCCTCACTTTCAGAATGGAGAGGTGAAAGGGAGCTAGGAAGGAAACAAAGAAGGAAAGAGGGACAAGGAGAATAGAAGTGGGAGGAAAAGTGTGGGAATGAAATGAAGAATGAAAGGGAGGAGGGTAGGAAAGGAGAAGGAAAAATATTGTGAATAAAGTATGGGTGTGGGAGGTGGGAAACCTTGGAGGGCTGTAAACGGAATCAAAGAAAGATCTTAGCACAGGAAATATTTCTAGGTACAAGAATCACATTTATGGAGAAGGCAAACAAAGAGACCAGTTGTGTATTTGTGATACTATGTGCTTTCGGTCAGGTCTCTTCCTGCTGACTCTGTGTGTGAGTGGAGCAGATGAGCTGGAGAGAACTGAAAGAGATAGTAGAAGGCAGAGGTTAGGTCTTAGGGAGGAAGCAGCTGTCTACCCTAGTGTGAGCTGTCATCTCTGCAACGAATAAAAGTGCTCTTCATTCGTATTCGCTTTCACCTCAGATAGCTCAAGAAAATGCTGTCAGGATATCATGGACATGAGAAGGTGGCTAATTTATAAGTCGAATGTCTAGACTGATGTGTCTGAATATTCGGCATTAGTATTTTATGTTTCTAAAAGGCATAAGCATGGAAACCATTGTACGGTAGTACGTAAACCTACGGCTTCACTGTCTTTAATATAATATAACACCTTACTTATGCACACTTCCCTTTTTGTATTGATGTCAGTCAAACTCAGTCAATGTCACGTTTATCTACCACATGTGAGATACATACAGAGAATAGAAATTACGTTACTCTCAAACCCTTGGTGCTACACAATAAATAAATTACTCTCTAAACACAAAGTGCAAATCTAAAATCTAAAAAGAAACAAGCTATAACATGACCTTGGGTTTAAGGGCCAAGGGCAAAAAAATTACAATATAAACAATAAAATGGCAGTATGAAGATAGACATTATTGTTATTGATGAACTGTGTTGTAATAAAAAGTTTTTAAAGGTGTGTGATAGTCCTGCAGGTGTTCAGCTTATCGGTCTGGTTAAGGTGACCTGGTGCAAAGAGGAAGAGCTGGGGGAAGCTGGTGAGTGAAGCTGTCCTTCAGCCAGCTGGTTCTGGCCCGGAGGGTCCGCAGCCTCCGGTGTTCAGTGTGATGGTGCTGGATGTGTTGCTGCCGACCCGTACTGCCTGTGGTCTCCCAGTCAGGAAGTCCAACAGCCAGTTGCACAGCGAGGTGCTGATCCCCAGCTGGTCCAGTTTGTGAACGAGCTGCTGGGGGATGATGGTGTTGAATGCTGAACTGAAGTCGATGAAGAGCATTCTCACATAAGCGTTTCTGGTGTCCATATGTGTGAGGGCTGTGTGGAGGGCAGTGGAGATGGCGTCGTCAGTGGACCGGTTGGAGCGATATGCAAACTGGTAGGGGTCCAGAGAGGGGGGGGGGGGGTGCAGCCTTGATATGATGCATGACTAGCCGTTCAAAGCACTTCATGATGATGGGAGTCATTGAACAGTAGTCACTGAAGCACGAGGGAGATGACCGTTTTGGGACCGGAAGGATGTTGGTGGCTTTGAAGCACGTGGGAACCACCGCCGGACTCAGTGACATGTTAAAGATGTCTGTGAAGACCTCCGTAGGTTTTGTCATTGTAGCGCTTAGTGTGAATATTACACAAAAACATAAACATTTCATTTTACTTGAATTGTTGATGCAGTTTCCATCTATTTGCACTTAAATGATTAAAATTATGTTGAAAACAAAAAGCAATGCTTTGATCAATCATGAATTATTAGATAGATGTTTGCAACGTTTCAAGAATGCTTATTTTTCAGATACTCACTTTGTTTTTTTCATGAAAGAAACTCTCAGATAAATCTGAATAAAGGATATATTGCAAATAAGATATGATCTTAAATTATAGATTTGTTTTTCTTAACCCAAGCAGTACTCAGAATGCTTGGCAATGATTTAAATTATGCAATGTGCTTAGTTGCCACTAAAAGAGTGAATTCAGGTTAAATTACTCTTCCCAAACTTTGGCTTGTAGAGGAAATTAAACTTTTGATAATGGAACCACCATCAATAGAAACACACTCACATAATGACACTAACTTCAGGTAAAAAATTATGTCGTCATAGGCTGTAATTTCTAAAATGTGAACATTTTTGAATAGTGAGTGTATGTGAGAAGATTGTAGTCTTTACATATTACCCACCATATGATGTCATCATTAGCAAGTTACCCAGCAATCATCTTACTCCAGTAATGTTCATAGTCAACTCACTAATTATTGTGTTACTGATATTATTATTATTACAATAATTTTGGAATGAAAAACTTCTGAAAAAAATCTAATACTTCACATGAGCCACTCTCACTGGATGATAGAAACGTTACTCAGGTTTAACAGGCGTATGCCTCATAAACACAAGGGCATTTTTATTTGATCATTTTCAGTCCTTGATGTTAATGTTAAGTGATAAAAATAAAGTAGGGGCTCAAAATATCAAAATACACTTGTCCTGGACAGGACTCCACTCCATCACAGGGTTCAGTTCAGAATCATCAGAGTAGTCCATGATGTTTTTTACTTTTTGAAGCATTCTCCTTCGATTCTGGAGGCTCCAGAACAGAGCCAGCCTTCTTTAACAGTTTGTTTAGTTACTGGCTCTGATGCTGCTACTCGACAGTAAATGAGATAACATTCTCCACAACAGACTTATAAAAGACATGTAAGAGCTTGCTGCAAACGCTGAAGAGCCCATGCTTCCTCAAGAAGTTCAGTCTGCTCTGTTTCTTCTTGTAGATGGCCTTGCTGTTGCATCTTCAGTCCAGTCTGCTGTCATGGTATTAATGAGGTATTAATGCCCGACTACCGCCATTTCTTCTTCCATGATGAAAATAATGTTTGACTTATTTCTGACCCTCCTAAAACCCACACAATCTCCTTTACCTTGTTCACATTCAAGATGAGATGGTTGTTACTGCATTGTTCCTCTATACTCTACTCAAGGTCACAACTGTATTCTGCCTGAGACAACACTTCTTTATTGCTCTTTCTGCAAACACAATTACAGATCAACAGGATCCACAATAGTGCACCTCTTTCTGTATTACATCTCCCCCTTTCAGATAGAGAGTAAACTATTTTGACTAAACATTAAAGCAATAAAAATTATTAATATCATATCTCCTATGTTTAGCGTATCAACGTTTCAGCCGCATGGGAGCTGTAGAAAGCCTTTCTGATCTAGTCAGTGTCACATAACTTGAAGCGAGGGGCATTGGTATTTCTTTCAGGTGTGTAGGGTTACATCACACGGATGTCCACACTCTGGTATTTCCACCTCTTATATACAAGGTGTGGATGCTGGGCCAACTACTGTCCCTCCAGTGTGTGTAGGTGTGTAGGTCCAGGCTGGACCACAGGTCTGTGCCGGGCCAAGATGTCTTTGGTCATATGTTAGACATTGTTGCAGTTTTAGAGCTGCTCCCCCTTAAAAAGGGGACTTTAAAATCCTTACAGTCCTGACTGCCGTTTCAGCCTCACCCTCTCAGACCCTCCAACAAAATGCACCATGTCTATGAAGCAACTTACATCATTTACATTTTTAGGCTTTGGCATGTCAAGGATTGCTTTTATTAGGATCTACTAATAAAAGAAAGCTACTATCACAAAAGGAACCTCTGTCAGAGCAGACTGGCATTTCCCGTTCAGAGTAAGCCCCACCTCTCGGATTTTTTGCGGCACTCTGCACAGTCTGTTCTTCCGGTGCTTTCCAAAGGCAAGAATATCATTTGCATGACAGAGGACTTCATCTATGTCATCAATAAGCTGGAAGTGTCTTCACTGGAAGTGCAATGGGGCTGGGGAGATTCTTTTGAAGTAGTAGAGGCGTGTGATAAACGTTGTCAGCAGCATTGAGTCTTTTTGCAGTGGTACCTGCCAGAGCCCTGATGTTTTCGTTGAGCTTTGTAAAGATTTTGGCTCCTTCCAGTTGGCCAGAGTTTCATCCACTGCTGACAAAATGTGTTTATCTCTGACAACACTTTTATTCAGATAAGATAAATCCATGCAGATGTGTATTTTCCCCAAGAGTTTTCCTATTGGGACCCTGCCTGCACCACTCTGTTGGCTCTTTAACACAGGCTATGACCCCTATTTTCTTCATGCGGTTCAGGTCCTCCTTGACTTTTAATCAGATTGGAATGGCTGCTGGTTGAGGTGCAGAGAGGGGGAAGGACATAGCATTTTCTTTCAGCTTAATTTTGTATTCAACATTGTGGTAGGCTGAGCAGAAGTGTGTTACAGCATCAGAAATGCTATGCAAAACAAAATCATGGAAAGCCTGAATGGAAATCAAGAAAGTAAAAGGTAATAAACTGAACGAAGCTAACTCAAATGAATCTGATTCAGGGGAAAGTGTAAAGGAAGTGGTATCCCTGGATCTTCTGACGTTTATAGAACACTAAGACTAAAGTGTTTTTTAACAAAAAACATTTTTTATAGCTCTTTTATCTTCAGTGCTCTTCACCCAGCTGACGTTTACAGAGTCTGGTCACCTGCACGCAGCCTGGTGCTAACCGCTAGGTTAACTAGCAGCAAGATGCCTCCCCTCTCCACAGATGAGCACCGCAGCCTCCTGCAGAAGATTGCAGTAATGGAGACGAAAATTCATCGCTTAGAAGTCAATGTGGAGGTAAATGGACTGTGGAAATGAAACAACCGTTGATTCAAAACAATGGAGAAGAGCAAGCTGACATACGGCTCAGCACAGATACCACGACCAAGAAAGACGACTCTGTGCAATTTAATAAATCATCGAGTGATAATCCTCCCTGGGACAGTCTCAGTGCAAAACCAAAGCGCAAATCATGTTTTCTGGAAGTGGGAGGACGTATCACAGGCCGGGCACAGCGAGCGGAAATCTGTAAAACCGACTGGCCTTCACTTCCTACGAGACAGAGGAGCTCTTCTACCCCTGAACTTGGGAGGAACCGGGACTTGAACCGGGACTGGAACCGGGACTGGAACGGGGACTGGACAACTGTGGATGGGCAAGTTAACAACAAACTTCCAAAGCAACTGAGTGTGAAACTGCAAAACAGATTTGCTTCACTATCAGAACACTGAAAACCTGTCAAAAAGTAAAAGGCCATAGGGAACGCTAAAAACCGGGCTTGAGACTCTGATTGTGGGCGACTCTGCCGTACAGAATGTACAAACGATGTGCGGTAAGGAGACTAATGGTTACAGAGATGGGCTTGGGCATGGAGGACCCAGGTTCAGGTCCCCTGGCTGGCAACAATGGTGAATCACTGTGGGCCCCTGAGCAAGGCCCTTAACTCCTAATTGCTCCCTTGGTGCTGGAAAAATAGTAGCCCACTGCTCCTAGTGAAAAACTAGTGATAGGTTAAAAGCAGAGGCAAATTTAGGTGTGTTTTGTGAGATATATACTGACAAGAATAATAAGGTTTATGTTTTTAAATTTTTAAGTCCTAAGATAATTAAAGTAACCGGACGGCGTCGATTCATTTCAACTAACAAACTCTTCCTCTTGGAGCCACGTTTCTGTTAGGCAGAAAATGTCACTCCGGGTCTCAGTAATTAGATCATTTACTAATAGAGACTTGGAGCTTAAAGATCGTATATTTATTAATCCGCATCTAACTTTTCAGTCTTTAGTTCGCACTAAATGCGTATTTGTTTTTAATTTTACGAGGTTATTTTAAATTAACACCTCTATCACGTTGCGCTTGGTGAACTTTTGGAGGACGGGAAATCAAGACTAATTCTATTTTTCTTGGCACCTGATTATAATCTCCAATTACATCATTTATTTCTACATTTTTATTGCAGGCGATAGTCCTCGAGAAGCAGCAGAGAAGCATGTAAGACTGCAGCTCTTCACCCCGGCCTGGACCCTGGATTGTCAGGGGGAGGAGCTAATAATGTCAGCCAGATTTCTAGAGATAAGAGCTGCACCATCCCGGTGGGATGAATGCCGTCTCTTCTAAGCAGACCAGGCTTTCCCCAAAACGTCTTCCAATTGTCAATAAAGGCCACGTCGTTTTCTGAACACCACCAAGACAACCGGTGACGCAGCGACAACATGCGGCTAAACACATCATCACCGGTCAGATTGGGGAGGGGACCAGAGAAAACTACGGAGTCCGACATGGTTTTGGCACAGTTACACACCAACACATTATTATTGCTGTTCTGAAGGCACCCAGACCTGAACATGTTAGTCAACTGTTCTCCTTTTTGGGTCTTGTCAACTATTATGGAAAGTTCATGCCAAACATAGCAACCATGCTGCACCTCATGAACAGTCTACTGCACATGAAAAAGCACATGGAAGTGGGCCAAAGCTTGTGAGGAAGTATTTATGACTGCAAAGAAACTCACACCTTCAGACGAGGTACTGACGCACTACAACCCAGATGTGCCATTGCGTTTGCCTTGTGATGCCTTCACATATGGATTTGGGGTGGTGCTGTATGGAAGAAGGCTATGGAAGTCTTGTTAGACTGTTGCTCTCACAGATCCATACTAGAAACTAAATGGATGGGGGATTAATGGAAATCTGATTAAATTGTCCTGTAGCTGTAGTTGGTGTTGGAATGTAGTTGGCAAATTCAATTGGAAAAGACTGTTGTTTGCACAGAATGAAGTATGTAACATATTGGAGCTAACCATTGGTTTCATGTCATTTAATTTGAGAACAAACGTTATATTTGTGTAAATATATAAATATGTAATACTAACACTATTAATTAATTTTATTTATGAATTTCCCTCCTTGTTTGCAAATGCTTCACCTAAACAGACTACATCTGGCAGGAGAACATATGGGATAGTCTACAAAGGATTGTGAAACAGACGCAGATCCAGTCAAGGAACTGCAGATTTGAATACCGCCTGGTTGGCCTTGATGCAGACGTTAGATGGTTGGCACTTGCTTGCAACATTTAGACAATGCCATTTACCTGCTCTATAAACATTAGCACTAACTCCAACACACATCAAAAACTACAACCTTTGCTTTGATGTATATCAGGAAATATAGTGATAGTAGCTTTAAACAAATACATTGTCCTGATCTTTCTTTGAAGGTGGGATAGGACAAATAAGAAAATGTGCAAATGTTTCAATCAAAATACTTGAATACTTGATTTATGTTTTAAGAAAGTCTGACTGGTTTGCAGACCCTTAGATTTTGGTGATTTTATTCTACTTTGTAGCTTTACAACTGTATCTGAAATTCCTTGGATGAGAGCAATTGAACTTGGAGAGGGGGTAGAACAAGGAGGATGAGTGGTGTTATTTTTACACTAGCTATTGATATGCCTATGTAGAGCATTCAGCAGAACTTCTTGTCTTTCTATCTCCATCAGTCTCTGAACACCGTCATACTGAACACAACCAGCTACATTTCTTTCCTGTTTGCTTTACAATAATATCAAACCTTTGACATTTCAGATTCAGAATCACTATTAATCAAACACTACCATATCAGTTATAATATGTGTATGTTTCTTACTGGAGTACAAATTAGGAACAGATCTTTAGACTGACCACCAGATGAAAGTCATCTACAGGGAGACAATTCTGTGATTTAGAACTTATAATTTAAATCATGCTGACACTGTTTTTTTTTTGGGTTTTTTTTGGGGTTTTTTTTGTCTTAGATTAATTGTGAACAAATTTTGAAATTATTTAGAAGCAGTATTTTGGAAATCTTCTAGTTTTTGCATTTGCATCTTTTTTAGTCCTACTAAGGAAATAAACACTCTGTGTGTCATTAAAGAACCATGCAGTTGTAATGTGGCCTTGATGAAAAAAGCAAGAAATCAGGATTAACACTTTCAAAATAATATAAGATGTAAACAGGTATTTTAAGCACAAAAGAGCAGATAAGTCAGATATAACATTAAACTGAACAACAGAGTTCTTATAAGGGTGACATTAGAAAACCCCAAATGACGAACAGAACAAACCCCATGAAACCACAGCAGAAAACAACCAAACACAAAAAACAGGGCACAATAGGAAACCAGAACCAACCAAAGCCCTTGATCATGACTTTAGGAATTAGACTAATCAAAAAACACTTTGGGCAAAAACTGCTTGCTTTCAGAAAGTGTCTCTCCTTCATATTCTTGAGCCATTTCTCAATTTTAAGTTTGTCATCTTTGGACTTGTGTATTTAGAAGTTCAAACTTGGCAAATACCTCTCGAGAGACAGTTTGTCAGAGGACAGGAAGACAAACTTCAGTACTTCAATGTACTTTATGTAATCACAGCTCACCTTGCAGGGTAACACAACCATTACAATTGAATTGACCATAGAATAATCAGAACATTAATAGGACTTCGAATGGACTCCCCTGGCATAGTAACCCCTGGTGGCAGTAACCAAGGATAATAAAAACCAGCATTGTAACTGTAGGAATAACTATTAAAATGATGATGTTGATGATGATTATTATTGTTATTATTACTATATAATCATTAAACATTTCTGTTGAGGTATTCATTGAACCATTCATTGAACTATTCTTTATTCAACATTTTTTAAACTGATTATTTTAATGATCTTTAATGATTCTTTCTTCTTGTACCTGGCCATTACATTTGTACAGTAATTGAGCAGATGAAATAGTAACATGAGTGACTTTGTATGAGTCTGAAAGCATGTAACATCACACAAAGAACAATATATGTAAAAGCTTTGTTCAGCTGTAGACAGCTTTGCTTCCTGCCTCAAATCAGGCCTCTTTGTCAACATCACATCGAATATATTGATATTGTGTATTTATGGCTTTGGTTTTATTCAAAATACCAAGCAATCTGAGGTCTAAGATGGTAATGAAATTGGTATATTTTTTCATTGTCATAAAATGTCTCAAACTGTATTTATATATATATATATATATATTTGTTTTTTGATTATGCAGAAGTTCAGGAGACAGCACAAAGACCAGCATGAGCAGTTGCAATTATTTGAATATAATATTTAATATTTTGGGTTTTATCATGGACAATTTTTATTTATTTATTTATTGCTATTAATTTATAGCTTTCTTTGCCAAGATGATTATCTGCAACAATCTGATCTTATACAATTGGGGTATAAGACCTTACTTAAATAATACAAAAATATTCACAAAGAAACAAAAGAGCACAGAGTCTCTGAAAAAGGCTCACATAAGAGAAAGCTGAAGATCCCAGCTGATGAAGCCAACAGGACCACATCATCTGCGACCTCCAAACCAGACCCCTTCCTATTTTTACATGTGGACATTAAACTAAACCTTCAGAAGGGTTCATCCCGTCCAGTTAATTCAAACTTAAAGCCCTTTTAAGTTTCTCATGCTGTTGCATCATGATAAATTAAATTACTTGTATGCAGCTGTATTTTGTAAACACGTCTTTAGTGAAGAATGCAGGTGGAACTTCCCTGTATCTCTGATTCTGCATCATCATTAATATGACGGTCACAAGCTACCAACTTGTCATCTTGTTTACCCACTTGCCCATTGGTGAGTCAGCCTGAACCTTTCTATTTTGCTATCTGTTTGTTTTTAAGAGCACTGAATATATAATTACTGTAAGCAGCCAGATATGATTCACAATAAACGTGGAAAACAAAATCAATATTCTCATTATCACCAAAACTGGAATCAAAGGGGAACAGCTGAAACAGCAGCTCCCATGGCTCAGGTTGCTGCACTTTAAAAATAAAAAATTCAATTCAGAATTCAAATCTTCTTTGGTGCATGGGATACTCGTTGTTTTACATTGTTTTACACTGACATAAATTGGCCCATGTCTTGAATGTGTCTTACATAAAATCTCAAGAGTATCAAGACTTTGATTCCCAGTGTCAGAAAGTTTGGTCTCAGTTTTAGGTCCTCCGACAAGATAATGACCAAAAACCATAGACTGTAATATGATATTCATTTGTCAATTTTCATTAAATTATTACTTGTTGTTACTTTTGTCCAGTTCAACTTATTTTAGTGAACGTTGTCGACTTTTTTAAAAATAAAAGTACCAACAAAATGTGTCCGCATTTGTGAAATTTGTACAAATGACTTTTCAAATAGGAAATTAGACATAGTAGCACATTATTTGCTTTGGATATTAATATTAATACTACATTAATACTCCAACAATAATAGTAGCACTTGCAAATCATCACTTAAAGCCAATGCAGAGTTGGTCAAACATCAGATTTCCTGAAATTGTCACATTGACAGTGCTTATGAAAATTGAACTAAAAGTTCAGCAAAGTCACTTCAGGTAACAGGGATAAAATTTCTCTTGTTTTGTTCTGTAATGTAATATAGCATATTAAAGCAGCACCGCATGTACATTAAGGTATTTCCCTTGGTGTTATATTTCATTAGCTTGTAACTGAACAGCTTCAGTGTGATTTCAGAGGCAGGAATGTAGGATTGTCAGTAAGTCTGGGTGCTTGGCTGAATTACTGCACTGTGCTGGGAGGCCAAACAAATGCCCCTACCCCACCCCACCCCCATTTATCTCTTTCACTTTCACATGTGTATATGCTTATATAAAAACATGCATGTCATTATTGTCATTATGCCTGGTAATCTTATCTTTAAGCCTGCACAAGCATGACAAATCAATGATATTCTGATTACAATCAGACCAAAAAAAAAATGGTAAAAAAATCTTGTCACATGTTTAAATATTCTGCATATTCATATACAGGTATCTCCTAACAGTAATCATAGTGCTGCTCCAAACACCCCACTAAAACAATGTGTCACAATGTATGGCATAAAAAAATAATTATAAGATTTTTATTTGTGGGAAGGTGGATTTTGTTGACTTTTTGTTTGGTTAGCACTGCTGCCTCACAGCAAGAAGTTTCCTGGTCCGAATCCCGGGCCCGGTGGGAGTCGGCTGGAGTTTGCATGTTCTGCCATGCCTCTATGGCTTCTTTCCACAGTCCAGAAACATGCATGCTAGGTCAGTTGATTATTCTAAATCGCACACACACATAGGTGTGAGTGTGAGCATGTGTGGTTGCTTGTGTCCATATGTGGCCCCTGTGACAGACTGCTGTACTCTTGCCTCTTGCCTGTAGTAATGACGCATATCTGGCCTGTCCTGCAATAAATAAAACCGGTAGAAGATGGATGGAAAACATCTTGTGACTTTGACTGACATGTGGGAGGAGGACATAGGCTGTGATGGGTAAAATGGATCGCTTTCTAGAACAGAGCAAAATACATCTAACCACCAGTGCAGACAACCACAACAGTATAGACTTTCATGAAAATAAGTAAATGGTCCTCATCTCATACATGAGTAACACATGGCAAATGCTTGAAATGCAAACATTCCTTTATAATGAGAAAACTGCAGTCTTCTTTAAAAGCACTGAAAATATTAACCAAAGACATGTAAGCTAATTTGTTGGAAAGAAGTGACAAAGAGAATGGGAGACACATGGGGGGGGGGGGGGGGGGGGGGGGGGGGGGTGGCTATAGGCTAAAGCCGGCTTTGGTGTTTAAATGCTGTAAAATGGGCTGTGAGCTTCTTCCCACCTACTCTTAGTGTTGTTAATGTGCTGTTAGCCTCCCTCTTACTGCCAATTCTCTGACACACACACACACACATACAAAAGGCTACTTACACACATTCACTGATTCATGCCACACAATCAACACCAAAGGACATAAACACAGGTTTGAGGCACATTTCTGGAAAGTCAAAGTGGGCATATTCATAAGCTCAGCCTTTTTGTTTATCAAACATATGCACATACACACATATTGTTTTGTTGTGTTAGTTGGAGTATTAGAGAGGATTTGACAAGAGAGCAGCCCATATCCACCTTACTTCTGCTTTAGGAGCCCTCCTCACTCTTCTCACTCTTCTCATAGATGAATGCACACTTGCATAAATGCACTTTTTTTCTTTCCTTCTGTCTCTTGTCTCCTCTTCAGGTTGTCCTCTCTTACCATCCACCCTTTCACCCCTCCCTTCTGCCTTTGCTTGCTCCTACTCCCTTGCATGTTAACTGAGCCAGAGGATGCTGAAGGCTTTAATCAAAGCAGCACAATGCACTCAGGGCTCTGTGATGCAGATCACTTTCCATCAGTGCTGCACTGCTCTCTCTTCATCATTGTGGACTTCTTTTCAGCCTCGAACTGTTGACTGATGTGGATCCCTGAGTGACACCAAAGACATTGTCAAAAAGGAATTAAATTTTTAATTAAATGGTGCATAAACATTCATAACTTAATGTGACAGAATGTATAACAGTCACATAAATGCCATTTACATAAAGGCATTTAATACATTGCATTATGGAAAGCAATGTTGTGTCAAATCTAAAGGAAAATATGCCAAATACTAAACTGCGTTCAAATAACTTTACCCCCTCCCCCACTCATTATTGCATCACCGTTATTTGTCATTTAGATTGTATTTTTAAAATAGCACACAGATTTATTTATACTCTATACTTTCAAGTTTTGCTGGCTGTACAGTCAACTGTTGTTCACTATTCAACCATGATTTCACCATTATTATCACCATCATTATTTCACCATGAATACCTTTGTTTTTCTTTTCACTTATCTCTTCTTCCTATTTTTTTAACATTTTTTACAACACTGTATGCATATATACACTGTTTCCAATAAAGTTAGAATAAAACATTTTTTTAACATATTCTCCTGATATGATTGTAAATAAAAAGAGGGATAAGATAAGAGGACTTTTTCTGGAAGCAAAATGATTCAAACTTTATGGACAACAGCGTATGGACAAAGGACTATCTGATTAAGATATCAGGAAGCTAAATTATACCCAGACTGAGAGTCCAAACCCCCCACGAGTAAAAGAGGAGACGTCTTGAAGCTTGAGTTTGGGCAGTGCAATATCATGTGTTTCACCAAGACATTTAGAGTTTATCAGCCCAACTTCCAGACGATATCAGCAGACCATGAACTGTTTAAAACAATGAACAAAGCATCAGGTCACGTGACCCATTGGTTTCTGAAGACAGGTTTTGAAGCCTGTTTTTCTTTGTACGGGGTGCAGCCATGTTGCTTTGGAAACCTACAGACACCCAACCCATGAGACATTTTAACATGCGACTTAATAGATACTAGCTCGCTTTTGGAGCAAGCCTCGAGAGATCAGTCTAGGAACTGCAACGAATCTTAGTTCCGCATGAGCCTCAATGCAGAAGTAAGAAGGTTGGCACCTGGAGCAGACAGAGACTTGAAGAGGTAAAAGCCAGGACGGTGGAATTGCAGTTCTCGTCAACGACTGATGGTTTAATCCAGGACTGCTACTGTGAAACTTCAGTTCTGCAGCCCAGATATTGCAAAGTCAGCTGTAATGTTCCATCCTTATTTACTAAGAAAGTTCACCAGTGTTATTGTCGCAGCAGTTCACTTCCCGCCAGTTTACATCCCGCCAGTTTACATCCCATGACATCATCAACTCTGTTGTTGCTAAACTACAGACTCAACAACCCAGCACATTTCTAGTTGTCACTGGTGATTTCAACCACGTCTATTACTCTCACTCTGCCACATTTCCATTTCAACAGTTTGTCAAGTGTTCCACCAAAGAGAAAAAAACATTGGACTGTTTTATGTTTTATGCAGAGATGCATACAACATGACCTGCTCATGATAACATGGATCATAATCTGGTTCTGTTAGCAGGACTGGTACTTGGATCAGGTTTGTTATGTTGGGCTTCTTGTATGGTAGACTCAGTCTTCTAGGAAACGGGAGTCACCACTGAACTGGCAGAGAGAATTGGTTCCAGATCCACCTGGGAATCTGCTGAAGTGGATATTCAGGATAGCGCATCAGGTTTGACATTTTGGGTTCCAGATCTGTAGGTAGATTAAAGTGCTTAAAAATTATGTGACCAAAATAAGACCGTTATGCCTGTTTGGAGTTCAGTCTCTTAGCAGTTTGAATGTAAGATAGGTTCTTGTCCACACTATGACTGGTTGTAGAGCTCCTTCTAGCCAGTGCTGCCATTCTTCACATGCTAATTTTACAGCCAACCACTCGCAATTACCCACATTGTAATTACATGCAGGGTTGAAAAACCTCTGTGAGAAAAAGGCACAGGGATGCAGTTGGTTACCTGGCTCCCAGTGTTGTGACAGCACTGCTCCTACCTTGATTACTGGAGCATCTACCTCCACAATGACTTGTTTAGATGGATCAGGTTGTTTGAGAACTGGAGTGATGGTAAAAGCAGTCTTAAATATGAGCATGGTTACTATAGCTTTAGCTCCCCATTCAAAGGAGGATGAGGGAGAGGTAAGATGGGTCACAGGAACCGATATCTTACTGTCTTTGATAAAATGGCAATAAAAGTTACCCCAAGAACCTCTGTAACTGCGTTCGGGCTGCAGGGATCAGCCGTTCTGCCACGGCCTTAATTTGTGGGGTTAGCATAAAGTTGCCCCCCCTTATTGACATAACCTAGAAATGACACTATCTACATGAATCTCACATTTCTCTGCTTTCACGAAAAGTCTATTCTCTAGAAACAGTTGAAGAAACTGCTGAACGTGGACCGCATGTTCCTCTTGTTCCTCCAGGAAATAAGGATGTGGGAAAAATTATCTCAGCCCAGCGCTCTCCCTTTTAACAAACTAAGTATTTACTGGAATTATTGGTAGAAAGAGACCTGGTCTTTGTTGGAACACCAAACTACATTGTAGCAGAAATCCACAACTGGATGACCAGCGTACAGATCTGGATCACGGGCATGAGAGTCCAGGATCTGTGAACTGAAGGAGATGCGGCGACAAAGGAACGTGAGAGTGGTTAGATAGGAAATTTGGTGGGTGAGATCTGTTTCCTTGAAAGACAGAGCTTGATGGCTGTCAGAGAGTGTTTGAAGCATCAGTCCATGAGATCCCAGTAGTGAGCCTTGAAAGGATATAGTCCTCAGTGTGTTCAGATCTGGATTTGAGTCATCTGGAGCCATCTTATGGCCAGATGATTTTGTAATGACCAACCAGTGAAGGAGCCAAAACAACTTATTACACAGACGAGTTACCAGTAAAAGTAAGTTTTAATTGGAAGGAGAAAAACACAGTCAGTAGGGGCTGTGAAGGATGACAGGTAAACTAGAGCAGGCAGACGTTTTAATGTGGCGACAACAGAATCAAAACGGTTATTATCCAGGTTGCAGTCCACTGAGATGAAGAAGACAGGATGGTTAATCCAGAAGACTGGAGACTTTAAACATAGTTTATTATTGTCAGTATATATCTCACAAATCACACCTAAATTTGCCTCTGCTTTTATAACCCATTACTAGTTACACTAGGAGTGTTTATATATTTTTCCAGCGCCTGGGGAATAGTCGGGAGTTAAGGGCCTTACTCAGGGGGACTTAAATGTGGGTCCTCCAGACCCAAGCCCACCACTCCCCAGATGAGTGAAGGAAGGCCTGGATGGACGGTGTAGTGAACCTAAAGTCTAATGTCAAAAAATCGGCTCAGGCATTTTGAGCTGAGACCAGCCCACCATGTATTGATGGAAGGATGATGAATGACAACAGACTTTTTTTTGACAGTACTTTTTCAGCACTGAAAAAGCACTGTCGGCTGCAGCCCAGCCTGTTCCTGTTCCCAAGTCGGCCCAGACCGCACCCCAGACCGCGTCTCTGCTCTTCCTGCCCAGGATTCTGCAGGCACCAAGTCTCCTGCCCAGGACTCTAGCTTCTGCTCCTGACCTGACCGACTCTGGCCCAAAATCACAATTGGCCCACTGAGTAAGTGCTCTGGTGCCCTGCTACTGAGCCTGACTCTGTCCCTCCAGCTTCTGTTCCTGCCTCGTCTCAAGCATCAGCTCCAGCTGCAGTCAGGGGCTCGCCTGCTCCTGCTTCTGTTCTGGTCATGTGTTCGTCGGTTCCTTCCTGTCTGCCTGGGGCCGGGTGTCAGACAAGAGACAGACTCTTGAGGCTGAGAAAGATCCAGCACAGCATCTGATGGACTTATCAAATATAATAAATCCTATTTGTTGAATATATATGATCAGCTTTCAACTACATATTGATCAACACAAGGACAGTGAGCTAGGTGCTTCTACTGCAGCAGCAGGAAGATGATAGTAAAACCTATTTTCCAATAAGTATTATTGCACTTTCATCCCTCTAAACCTTCTAATATTACATGCACACACTCATATTCCCCCCTTTAGTAATGCATCCATTTCCTCTCCCCTACTTGCTATCCTCTTATTCGGGGTGTGTCCATCCATCTCTGGCAAGGTTCTTGGTGAGTCGGGGATTTTCCCACTGCACTTGGCAATGGCGCTGTCCAGCTAGCACTCTCCCTCATTACCCCCATGCTTCTTCTTCCTGAAAATGCATTTTTAAAGCACCCTAATTGCATTGGGGAGATAACCCTGTGAGCACAAGACAGGAAGTCTTGGCCATATAGAACTTTAAGGGGTTGGATGGGTTCGTGTGTGTGTGTGTGTCTTGAGCTGTTGCTCTTTGCGTCAAATCAATGGCCTATCCAGAGGCTAATGCAGCTCTGGGCAACTCCTCAGGAAGCATTAAGATTATTAGTGCAGAGCTGGCAGGAACACAGACACAATTTGTCCATCTGTGATGCACACGCACTGATGCATTCAGATTATTTAAAGATTCAAAGGCTGCAAAAATTTCAGTGGTGATTCTATGTATGAGGAGTATGTGCAACCTAAACTAGAAGACTACTGGTGTCATTTAACAATCAACATCTACAGGGCAGCATATGATATTTTCTCATTGACACATTCAGAAAGGAAAAAATAAACATGTAACACTTAAGGTTATTGATAGAAAAAAAAGAACAGAAGGTAAAAATAACCTTTGAATGGTGTTTCCAGGAGCTCACACAGCAGCAGTGCCGCAACAGAAGATGGGGTGTAGTCTGAGGAAAAACGGTTTGTGGGTGAGCTTGTTCAGGATGACTGTGTTAAACACAGAGCTGCAATCAATAAAGAGCATATAAGAGCAATAACGTGCAATAATACTTATTGGAAAATAGGCTTTACTACCATCTTCTTGGAGAAGTGATGGCCTAGTGGTTACAGAGGAGGGCGTGGGCCTGGAGGACCCAGGTTCAAGTCACTGAGCAAAGGCTGAAGTTTGGTGTCGTGAGACATATACTGACTAGAATAATGAAAGAACCTTTGAACAGTTTTTGCTGGTGTTGTTTCTGACAAACCTTTGTTATAGCATAAACAACCAATCAAATTGCAGCCCACTTGGTAAACTTATAAGCCATACTCTCTGAAACAGTCCTGCACCACGTTTCATTTGCTGCCGCTGCTACTCACAGAACCCACAACTTAGTTTGATAACGCTCGAAGTCACCTCAGGGATGCTGGATGAACAGTGACACTGAGGATTCCTCCATCACTTATGTAGAAGTTAAAGAACTATAGGATTAAGGTAATCCTTATTTTTATTCTATGCATCTGTTTTTAAAATGCAAACACCTTCCACATATGCTCTGCAGATTATTTCTGTTTCTGCAATGCTTCCAGATAGCCATTTACCACTTTGGCAATGAACAATCATGACATACGTCAACTGGTTGTTGCAGCGAACCCACTTGAAAAACAAAAATAGCATCACATAGTGCAATAATTTGCATTGTATAAATGTACAAAACTTGAGCTACTGTGTGCATAGACTGCACTGGACATGTGACACCAACAACTGGTGATCTGTCCAGGGTATACTTCTTTGCTCCCTGACACTTCACCTGTTCATTGACTTTTCAATATCTGAACAATAAAACCTAATTTTGTAACTTTACAGTCAGGTTGGGAAGAAGTATGTACAAGGGTGTCTGTGTAAGTGGGGTGAGGGTGCCCCCCAGCATGTGCTGCTCTTGGCACCTGCCTATAATGCCATTGACAAGGCCAGTGCTGTATAGGCCGGATCCTGTATCGCACTTTGTCCCTCCACCTTTGTGTTGATGTTTGTGCAAAGGGGTGTTGTCTGTGAGACTGAGGTAATGTCAACCGCCGTATATACGTAGGCCTTAACAGAGGCAAGCTCTGACGTGAGTACTTGGAAAATAATTTTACAAACACCATATCATGCACAATCATTTAAAAACTTAAAACAGTGATCCACTTATTATGTATTACTTTTACATACTGCAAAATTCATATTCAGAAATAACTAACACAATACAAGCTAACTAGCATGTGGCTTCTGCAGTCTCTCATAAATACCAATAATGGATCGACCAATTTTCTAGTTATTGAACAGTACTTCTTTTCTTGCATTTTTTCACTAAAATATGTCAACAACTCACACATTATGTTGAATACCCTGTAATGCCACCCATTTACCATTTTAGTAGTTAACAGTGTTGTTCTCAATAAAATAAAATGCAATAAAATAATAATTAGTGGATGTAACGTTGCTGTGAGTGTAAACACTTTGTTATTCGCAGCACAAAAAACATTTATTGAATGTATTTTATTTGATGGACATGGATTTATATTTTATATTTTATATTTTATATTTTATATTTTATATTTTATATTTTATATTTTATATTTTATATTTTATATTTTATATTTTATATTTTATATTTTATATTTTATATTTTATTTGGGGGCAATGTTTTACAAGAAATCATCAGTTCTTCCAACAAAAAGAATCTGCAGTCCCTTGGTTGATAAATAGGTTTATCACATTATTTTTTACAAACATTGATAATCATTTTTATTATTTTCATTTTATTTTATTTGTCCAAAGGCAGGAACATTCATCTGCAACAAGAATGTGAAATAGAAAGGGACAGGGCAGATGGCCTACAAATTAGAGCAGAAACATGTTTTAAAAACATGTAAGATAACATTAATTTATGAGTATAGTATGCTTGTAAGTGTAGTTGTAAGCAATAGCTTTTAAATGTTTATATTTTTCAGAAAATATTAATTTAATTTAACAGCTTTGTATTCTCAACCTTATATTTGAAAAGTTGATGTATACCATGTATTAGTGAAAGCCTTCTCAGTAAAAACACAAGGAAAAACAGGCTGCAAGAAGAAACAGAAGTTAGTAGATTAGAAAAGGTCTTAGAATGTGCTCCAAAAATAGAATGAAATAAACGCGTCAATCTGTTACTTCAGTTTCATGAAATACTAAAGTCAAAAATAGAAAAAAGGCTGCATTTCCTTTGAAAATGCAGGGTAAAAATTAAGTAAATGGCAAAATGTTGCTCAGACATTTGAAAACTCTTGAGGAATTTAAGACATGTGGCTGCACTTGAAAGAGGAACATTTGCTAAAGAGAAAAATATGTGCTTAAGACAGGAAGACAACATTAGAGAAGAAGATGACATCAAGAGAGTAAGAGCAGCTTAAGAGAAGATAAGCTGAAGCCAGGAGATGAGCTGCTACTACTCAAGTAACCCTAGTCAGAGGGGTTACATGCAGAGAATGTGGGCACAATGGTTACTTCGAAACCCACGGTCACAGTTGACAGTGAAACAACTAGTAGCTCAGTGTTTCAACATCCACAAACGGCAACTGCTATCACAACTTGAGATTGACGAGGTACAACACAAATGCAAGGTGGATACCTGCATGGGGGAACCAGGATGCCAGGTCAGAGGGGAGGTTACACAACCTGTCCCTCCAGAGATTGGGTGCCAAGCCCCAATAACACTGAGCGAGGCAGCGAAGGACCTGAAAGATAAGATCATGGCATCACCTACCACAACAATCATCGAGACCAATGAGCTGATGTACACTTCAGCAGCAGTGATCTTGGAGATGCTTGGCTATAAGAGCAACCATGGGAACCATGAGAAACATGACCCACCATGGAAACGAAGGTTGGAGGTAAAAATCAAGGCGGCACGGAGAGAAGTGAATCAATTGACAGGAGCCCAGAAAGGTGCAATGAAAAGACCAGTACCCAAGAGGTACAACCAGATACCTATACCTGAAGCACTCGAAACTGCCAAACAAAGGCTCCAAGCCTTGGCTAGCCGCCTAAAGAGATACACTAGAGACAATGAAGCCAGACGATTAAACAGGCAGGGTAATAACAGCAGAGTAGACCCACAAAGCTGGAAACTGAGAGGTACTGGAAGAGCATATGGGAGAAGGATGCAGCACATAACAGCAGTGCTCAATGGCTAGTCTCCCTAAGAGAGGAGCACAGCAACCTCCCTGAGCAGAAACCAGTCACCATCACAGTGGCAGACATCCAAGAAAGAGTCTCAGGTATGAAAAACTGGACAGCACCGGGCCCAGACATGATCCAGGCCTACTGGCTAAAGAAACTCACAGCACTCCATGAGCTCCTGGCAGCACAAATGAACCAGCTGATAAGAGATGGGACTCACCCAGAATGGCGAGCTGAAGGGCGAGCGATCCTGATCCTGAAGGATTCAACAAAGGGTGCAGTCCCATCTAACTACCAATAACCGGCCTCTCCACAACATGGAAGCTCCTGTCAGGCATCATTGCGACTAAGATAAGCAGGCACATGGAGCAATACATGAGCAAAGCACAGAAGGGCATAGGCAGAGATACCAGAGGAGCCAAACACCAACTCCTGGTTGACAGAACAGTCGCCCAAGACTGCAAGTCCCGAAATACCAACCTGTGCACTGCCTGGATTGATTACAAGAAAGCCTACGACTCGATGCCACACACATGGATCACTGAGTGCTTGGAGATGTACAAGATCAACAGCACTCTAAGGGCCTTCATTGCAAACTCGATGAACCTGTGGAAAACCACTCTCGAGGCAAATGGCAAGCCACTTGCACAAGTGTCCATCAGATGTGGCATATGCCAAGGAGATGCGCTGTCCCCACTGCTGTTCTGCATAGGTCTGAACCCCCTAAGCCAAATAATCAACAAGACTGGCTATGGATACCGCCTTAGGAATGGAGCTACGATCAGTCACCTCCTCTACATGGATGACATCAAGCTGTACGCTAAGAGCGAGCGGGACATAGACTCCCTGATCCACACCACCAGGATCTACAGCAACAACATTGGGATGTCATTCGGGCTTGAGAAATGTAGGAGGATGGTGACAAAAAGAGCCAAGGTAGTCCACACAGAAGGGGTCTCAGTCCCAGAAGGAACAATAGCAGACATTGAGGACAGTTACAAGTACCTTGGAATACCACAGGCAAATGTTAACCTCGAAGGGGCTACAAGGAAAATGGCAACAGCCAAATACCTCCAGCGAGTACGGCAAGTCCTAAGAAGCCAGCTCAATGGCAAGAACAAGTCCCGGGCAATAAATAGCTACGCCCTGCCAGTGATCAGATACCCTGCAGGAATAATAAGGAGGCCAAAGGAAGAGATACAGACCACAGATGTTAAGACAAGGAAGCTCCTCACCATGCATGGTGGGTTCCACCCCAAATCCAGCACACTGAGACTGTACGCAAGCCGTAAGGAAGGAGGCCAAAGACTAGTGAGTGTAAAAGCCACTATCCGGGACGAAACTGCCAAGCTCCATGAGTACATCAAGGACAAGGCCCAAACGGATGACGTACTCAGTGAATGCCCCAGACAATGGCAAGATGAAGAGGTGCTGGAGGAGGAAGCATCATGGGAGGACAAGCCCCTACACGGGATGTACCACCGAACCATAACTGAAGTGGCTGATCTTAAGAAGTTCTACCAATGGCTAGAGAGAGCTGGCCTACAGGACAGCACAGAGGCACTCATCCTGACTGCACAGGAGCAGGCTCAGAACACCAGAGCAATAGAGGCCCAGATATAACACACCAGACAAGACCCAAGGTGTAGGTTGTGCAAAGAAGCACCGGAAACAATCAAGCACATAACTGCAGGGTGTAAGATGCTGGCAGGGAAAGCATACATGGAACGCCATAACCAAGTAGCGGGCATACTCTATGTATGAGTATGGGCTGGAAAGCCCAAGGTCAAAATGGGAAACACCTCCAAAGGTGGTGGAAAATGACAGAGCAAAGCTCCTGTGGGACTTCCAGATACTGACAGACAGGATGGTGATGGCAAACTAGATAGACAAAGGGCAGAGAAAAGCCGTGGTGGTGGATGTGGCAATACCAAGTGATGGTAACATCAGGCAAAAGGAACACGAGAAGCTTGAGAAATACCAAGGGCTTAGAGAGGAGCTGGAGAAGGCCTGGAAGGTGAAGGTGACAGTAGTGCCCGTGGTGATCGGAGCACTCGGGGCAGTAACCCCCAAACTGGAAGAGTGGCTGCAGCAGATCCCTGGAACAACCTCAGACATCTCAGTCCAGAAAAGTGCAGTGTTAGGAACAGCAAAGATACTGCGCAGAACCCTCAAGCTCCCTGGCCTCTGGTAGAGGACCCAAGCTTAGAAGGGACACCACCCATGGAGGGTGAGGAACGAGTTTTTTGTTAAATATATATATATATATATATATATATATATATATATATATATATATATATATATATATATATATATATATATATATATATACTGGTAAATATATATATGACAAATCAAACAGTCTTAATAGCAATGTAGTCTGTGTATGTACATACATGTGTATACTTGCGAGTTAAGCCACAATAAAGGTCTGGCCTGCCTTAAAGTAGTACTCCTTGGTCTTAGAGATATGGGGGAGGCACTGCTGCACCGTCTAAGTCAGTATGACACAGAGGGAAGAAGGATAAAACCGAGGGAAAGATGTAGCTGCATATAGTCACACCCAGCCTTATACAGTGAACGGAAATGGAAAAAGAATGAAGCGAGAGGAGGGGAAGGGAGGGGAGAGATAGGAGGGAAGGTAAGGTAAGATAAGCGTCTTATAAGTGGCAAAGATAACAGACAGAGGGAAAGCAGCACAAAGGCCGAAAGTGAGTGACTGAGACAGGCGCAGAGAGAGATAGAACGAGCAGAGAGAGGGTGAGCGAGAGAGAGAGAGAGAAAGCGAGCGAGAGAGAGAGAGCTAGCCAGCAAGAGAGAGAGAGATAAGAGGCTGAATTCAATAAATTAGATTGGGCGCCTTGCTGGTTTCCTAGCAACCCAGACAAGATGAGCCTGGTCAGCCTGGTTTGTGTTTCAGAATAAAATTCTCTCTCTATATATATCTATATCTATATCTATATCTATATCTATATATATATATATATATATATATATATATA
>CM026211.1:28053449-28068449 GCA_014839995.1 Xenentodon cancila | reverse complement strand
AATATGCAACATGTTACACATTAAAACAATATTAACAAATCATTTACAAAAATAAGGAAACATATGAATATGACTGATTTGCTTTGTTTTTTCTATGTTATTTTTTTTTTTTAGATTTTCACAATAATATATGTTATAAAAAATTACAAGCCAATTTTCCATGTTTTGGATCAGAAGACCTATTAAAAGGACAGTAATATTTTTCTCTGTCTTCTTTTTGCTTACTAACACCTTACTGTCCTGTGTCCACCTCTATTCTTTAAACAACACATTATTACCCTTTTATTTTATTTTTTTTTTTCTCTCTTTTTTTCTCCTTTTTAACACACATTAAAACACAGACACCAGACTCCACCACCACTGTCTCGTCTCTCTCTTTCTTTCTCTTTCTATTTCTAGTCTGTTCACATAGCACACCCGGTGATTTTAGCCCTCTTTGGCAGAATTTAGTTATCTATTTACTTATTTATTTATTTATTATTTTTCTTCTTCTTCGTTCTACCTAGGGATCAATAAAAAATAGTTAGACTGTCATTAGGGCCGGTGAAGGGTACACATCTGCACACACTTGTACACACATACGCACACACAAAAAACAAAAAACAAAAAAAAAACCCTTGATTACAGATTAAAATGCATATATATATCTTCTGGGTCCTACCAATTTGGTATCAACCATTAATATATGTGCAAACAAGGGGAAAAAAAAAAAGGACAGTAATATACATTAATCGAACTCAGGCTTTGTGTTGTATGATCTGCAGGATGCATGGACTTGAAACAGCCTCCTTTTCCACAGATTTTACAACCCAGCTCTAAGAAACAGTCTTTATAAAAAGTTCTTCAGTTATGTGACCATGAAACTTCAGCCGTACGTGTTTGTGTGCTACAATTCTTGATGAGAGCTCAGAGCCTGCAGCCATTTAGGTTTCTAAGAACATGAATCACTGATCAGATGATACAATGTGAACCTCTGCATGTCTTGACGTATGAGTAAAACCTTCCGATATTTAAAAACGCTCCTTTCTTTTTCTAAAGAAGTGTAGTCTGAAGGTGTCACTGCAGTTAGATGGGACTGTTTTCGTCCAGAGTTCAATAACTAAGCTAATCTCTGCCTTATGTCCACCTCGTCACACACTAGTAAGACCTTGTTATTGAAGTCCTCAGGTTGGTCTGCGTAGACGTAGTGTCCGGCTCCACAGATTGTCTGCAGGGAGGATGGAGAACAGGAGTGGAGGTAGATATTTAAAACTGAGAAGCAATACACAGTGATTCACCATAAACAAGTGGTGAAGTTGGTTTCTTTTTAGAATTCCTTCAATATCTAAATATATGAATGCAAATGTAACTTTAATAAAAAACAAATCTGTAACAGAGACAACTGGTTCTATAATGTACTGAATTGATCTCTCCTGGAGCTTTGTCCGTCTTTTAATCTGGTGTATTCATGACCGTTATAGTGATGTTGCTGCTCCAGTCGCAGGTTTCTCCACTGCACCCTTTCCCTGCTGCTAATATACCATGTTTCACTGTGAGGATGGACGAGGGATGGCTGATGGATGAAAGAACCGTTCTTGTGGTTTTTCAGATGGGTAACTTGAGGCTCAATGTCACTCTGGATAGACAAAGCCTGAACTGAGATCAGGATTTCCAAATGTTCGGAAGGAAGAAAAGACGTGGCCTTAATTGACAGTTGGAAGATGTTTTTCTATTAATGACCTTCTTATGGCCTCAGATAATGGATTAGTATCCATACTGGTTCTGCTGGATCTCAGCGCTGCTTTTGATACCATAGATCACGACATTTTACTACAGAGACTAGAGTATGTTGTTGGGATTAAAGGGACAGCTCTAGATTGGTTTAAATCATATCTGTCTGATAGATTCCAGTTTGTTCATGTTCATGAGGTTTCTTCAGTACAGACAAAGGGTCTGCTATGGTGTCCCGCAGGGTTCAGTGCTAGGGCCAATCTTGTTCAGTTTATACATGCAGCCCTTGGGAAGTATTATCCGGAACCTCAGCATTAATTTTCATTGTTATGCTGATGACACGCAGCTGTATTTGTCTATCAAGCCAGATGAAACAGAACCATTAGACAAACTTCAGATGTGTCTTAAGGACATCAAGGACTGGATGTCCACAACTCTTTTGCTCCTAAAATCCAATAAAACATTTTTTTTTTTTTTTACATATATTTTTCCAGATTCATAAAGATTTGGGCTCCAAAGTAAACAGTGAATTTAACTATGTCCTCTTTAACTTACCATGATCTCTACATGAGAGTGTGGCCTGATCTCCTTGATGGTGTTGGCTGAGCTGCTGTCAATGCTGGATCGAGACCCATAGATGATGGTGATGGAGACATCAGGCTCCAACTGGCCCATCCTCTGCAGCATTGGCCTCTTGGCCCAGCCGCAGGAAGTGGTCATATTCTTAAAAGCCGCTTCGCCACTGTGAGACAGAGCAACAGTTAGTTTAGATAGGACACAAAATGATGAGGACCACAAATAGAATATAATATATAAAAGTAAAATTCCCATAATTACAGCAAAGGTAATAAACAAGTTACTTTCATGATAGTGATGTAGATAAGATGCATCAATGAAACGTGGACAGCTAAGCAGAAAGACAAAGACCTGGGGGACTGCACATTAAGGTGGTAGATGTACTCTGATACGGTGTTGTCTTTGAACAAGGAGGAGAACTTCTTCTTGAAATCAGGCCTCAGGGTCTGGACCAGAGTGGGACCTGTAGAAGACAGACAAGGAATTCAAAATTCAAAACTTTAGGACAGTTAATACACCCTCGTCTTTTTTTCATGTAACCATCATTATTGGCATGTTTTTATTCACTCTCACATTGCTCATGCAGGACAGGTAAATGCATTAGGTTCCCCCTCACAGATTATTGGGAATTATCTCATTTCATTTGTGTGTCGACCTTCGTATTTCCCACTTTGTTGCTCCATTCTTACCCAGTGGTCCTACCAGGCGCAGGCCGGCCAAGGGGTTAAAGGGAAGGAACACAGCGCTGACGGCTTTGATCCACACCGGGATGGGCCGGTCTGCTTCCACTGTGTCCTGACATTCCGGGAAACCCCAGGGCTCCACCAGTATGATGTGTTTCACTCTGTGGACCACACACACACACACACACACACACACACACACACACACACACACACACACACACACACACACACACACACACACACACACACACACACACACACACACACACACACATTAAGGTAAAGAAACCTGTGTTTAGGGTTTCATTCTGCTGAGAGCCATAGGCCACAAAAGAGCTGCCAAAAAAGTAACCCTGTGAGGCAATTGTTGAAAAGTACCCACCAGGAGAGGGATATGAAAGACTGTGGAAGACTCGGAATGTACCATGAAACACTGTCAAAACTACCATCAATAAGTGGAGAAAATTAGGCACTACAGAGAGACTGCAAAGATCCTCTCACCGGGCCGGGAATCAAACCAGGAACCTTCTTGCTGTGAGGGAACAGTGCTAACCACTAAGTCAGGTTTTATTATAATTATCCATCCATCCATTACCTATACCCGCTTAATCCGTCTCCGGGTCACGGGGGTCTGTCGGAGCCTATCCCGACACAGAGTAGGCGAAAGAGGTCCACCCTGGACAGGTCGCCAGTCCATTGCAGGGCTTTATTATAATTATTTTAAATTAAATAAATATTACTTGTCTGTAGATAAATATATGTAAGAGAGTATAAAAGATGTTATCATGTTATTTGTCTTTTAATTTGAAAAACTTGCAATTTCATGAAAGATGTGTCTGTTTTTTTGCATCCCCCGTAGATATTACCATATATGTTAATGTCCATCCAAGCATCCTTCCATCCTTTTAACATACAATCTTCTTGTAATCTACCTGAGCAAATTCTGACCGATGATTCAGAGGTTTCAAGCATTATTTTTCTCAGTTATGTCATAACACAGATGCCTCAAAGTTTTCTAGTATTTTTAAACTTTTTTAAACCCTTTTTCCACTTTTCCTGCTCTACCCGGCTGACCTTCGGCAGGAGGGTCCCCTGCTATGATCCAGATCCTGATCCAGGTTTGTTCCCTCTTAAAGGGGAGTTTTTTCCTGCCACTGTTTGGTTTAAGGTTTTTTTCCCACTAGGGAAGTTTTACCTGCCGTTGTTTATGTAATAATTGCTCAGGGGGTCATGTTCTGGTCTCTGGAAAGATCCTGGAGACAACTTGTGTTGTAATAGACGCTGTATAAATAAAATTGAAATGAATTAAACTATGAAATACATGAAAACAACTTCATTGAACAATACTATGCCCTTTTAAATCCTTGATACAAATAATGTATTTTAAATATATGTATCACAAATACTACTCATCCCTTCCCACAACTATACCTTAACATGCGTTTTTGATTAACATCTTCCTCTCTTTGGTTTATTTAATAGGACTAAGTGAAATTTAAAAGCCACAATTGCTCTTTGCTGTGCTGGACGTCTTAATCTTGCGCAGGTGTTGTGGAAGCCCTCCAGAGCAAAGCAACGTACAGTGGAAGCTGCACAACTGGCTTTCGTGCAGGGTGTCGTCGTCATCATCATCATCGTCATCATCATCATCGTCATCATCATCATCATCATCATCATCATCATCATCGTCATCATCATCGTCATCATCATCGTCATCATCATCATCATCATTGCCATCATCATGTCTGCAGATGATTCTTCCTTTCCTTTTTATGAGGTTGATGTAGAAATATACTACTTAGCATCTGACCTAAACAGGCTTTCTGAAAGCCAACCACCATATTCAGTGTGATTAGAAGCATTTTCTGAGGCACAAACAGAACAAAACTCATAATGCAGGCTACTGACTAACCCTAGACCATATATGAGGCTATATGATTGAGTCAGTATCCTTATGCAGTTGCTTTGGAATTCAAGTTAATGATTTCATGTCTTTTACAAATCACATTCAGTGATTATTGTGATAATTCAGGAGGTTGTTATTTTAAGACTTGTTTTCACAGCGTACATTTCATTCACATGCTTGCATTTCAAAAATGTCACTGTTGGACTATAATCGAGCCCTGAGGTTAATCAAAAACTTTAAAAATCCTTGAAGGCTTATTGCAAGCATATTATACCCAGTGTAAGCATGAGTTGGATGGTCTTGTCCTCTAGACACAAACACTCGCAGGCTCTCATCTATACAGCTTTTTGATCAGCCCCCAACTTATCTAGAGATCTACACACTTTCACTAACAACAGTCATGTTGACAAAAAAGGACTTCATATCTGAGAGAAAAAGCTGTTTTTCTCCTTTAGGGCAGGTTCTGCTGCATATAGTCTTTACTTCTTTAACAGGATTACTTCTCACATTTATTAAATCTTTGATCTCCATTAAAGGCTCACTTACTCTGTTGTTCTAGAGGGTTACACTACAACACACAGGTCACCAGATTAAACAAAAGACACCACTCGCTCAGACAACAACACTTAGATACACTCCTAAGGGGAAAAAAGCGAGTTCCTGATTGTGTCGTTTCATGTTTGCTGCTGAGCAGCTTGTGAACGTTGGATTTTGAGAGCCTTTTCTTGGAAAATAGCTGCCTGCTACAGCCAAAAACAATTTGACATTCAGATAATGAGCCTAAACTTACCGTGAAGCCTTGATATGGCAGATTAAAGTGTCAACGTTTTGAAGTTTCCTTCTCATGTTTTCATGTTTTCACTGTTCTTTTACTTGTCTATTTGATACGTCAAAATGACAAAACTATAAATCATAAGTGAGTTAGGAATGCTAATTTATAGGCTGTAGACTAATATGCTTCCAGTCCAAATAAACAACATCATAATCCCAAGTGCAGAGAAATACTGAAAAAACAGTGAAACCTTTAAAAATGCATTTCACTGCATCTACCACTAATCACGTCTAAAAGCATAAGTTGATTAACTGATTAGTTAACAAACTGTTAAGTTAATCGGATTTAAATCCAATTTTTTTCCAGCAAAACAGTAGTTGTAGATTTTTTCGTCATATTACAGTAACAGCAGTGGAAGCTTGCTTCGGGCCTTTTCTTCTTTCGATCATGGTGAGATTACAAGCAGGACTGACGGGTTTGTAGCACTGCCCGGGGCACGACGGGAGCGTCAGGAGTACAGTCTTTCACCAAGACTTGGCTGCAGGAACACATTCCTGACCCCAAAGCTTCTCTACACAGCAAGACTGCAAGTGGAGAACTTAGAGTTTGCTAATAGTTCAAGATTAAACTACATTCTTGCCTCGACTGTTATCACACTTAAAGTTTCTCACATCAGGGAGATCCACAACAAAGAACAACAGATACCTAATAAATCAATAAAGTAAGACAGAAGAACCGATCATCACTCTTACTTACCTGCCTGGGTATTTAATGGAATATGACGTAGCCAAGTATCCACCCAGGTTGTGGCCAAGCAGTATCATGGACTCCAGACCCACTTTTGCCCTCCACTCTTCAATAGACTCCACAAACTGATCTTCCGCTGCCTGAGCATCAGTGGAGAACAGCGGTCTGGTGCTCTGACCGAAGCCCAGCACGTCCAGAGCAAAAATCGGCCGGCGCAGCGCGAAAGCCTCCAGGTTATGAGCCCACAGACCCACGCCACCTCCGAAGCCATGCAGGAGTACCACTGGAGTTTTGTCTTTCACTCCAACACTGCAAAATGTCAGGGTCCACAAAGCGTTGCCATCGGAAATGGGGATCAACTGTTTGGTAAAAGCAGTAGTGATACCTGAAAAACAGGAGAAAAGTATAGAACAAGAGCAAAGCACAGTTTTAAAAGAATGTAAAGCTTTTCTTTCTAAAAGGGACACAGAAAAAGATTATTTATTTAGTTCCAATTTTCACGTTATCCATATGTGCTTTTTATAATGACTGAAGTTTTATTGTTTTAAAAATAATGTTGATGTAACACCAATACTATTCAATTACAATGTAATAAAACATACATTTCAATGTGGTGTATATATACCGCTGCACCCCCACTTAGAACGTATATTTGTCTAAACATTTTTTATGTGGTTTCCAGATTCTCAGACCATTTCCACATTACTAATTTTACTTGTATTTTCATCGGCTGAAAAAATGCAACTCTTTAATAAAAAATAAAAAAAAACTTTTTACAATCCAAATTATTTAAAATGATAAAAAAACAATGTTATTTCGAAAGCAGTCTTGCACCTAAACCCTTTAGAGTTCACACACATTTTAGTAGCCATTATTTTGCCACTCTTAATTTATATATGCACATGAAAAACTGGGCTGATGCTTACATCGCAGCATGTTTTCTTCTGCAGCCTGCAGCTGGCTCGGAGAGGTGGGACACCATGACGGCAGCCAGTCGGATATCCACCCCCATCTACAAAAACATGCACAAAACTTAAAATGTGAAACATAAAACATTCACCTTTACGTCACTGTTATGTGATGGCTTCTCACAGTCAATGGCAAGACAAACGTGTGTTCTATACCTTAGTCGCTGACATATCCCTGGGATTCTTTCTTTACTGGTAAAATGTTTTTGCTCTTTTTTTTTGGGGGGGGGGGGGGTCTTTATCACTGTGCAAGGCAAGTACTGAAGTCTATAAAAAATAACAATTGACTACATTACAACTACAGCGCACTTTAAGTTTAACTGACCATCCAAGCCCCTAACGTGCCAGACCGCATGTTTGTGTGATTTAGCCAGCAAGTTTTGAAAAGTTCTGAGTCACCAAGAGACCTTCCAAACACAAAGGAAAATGGTGAATGAACATAGTTGATAGGTTATTTTGTATATGTTAATGAATAAGACGATGGTAGACGATGGTGCAGAACTATTGTCATAGTTCAGGTGTGGCTGCAATGACGGTTTCATAAATTAACAATAACTAAAACACAACAGCACAGGATCAGATTTAAAACAAAAAAACACAAAAAAAGATTTGACATCATTAGCACCAATTGTATAAATTGGTAGCGTTTACTGTAAGAGCGTCACAACTCATGACCGCTGCGTCAGCTGCCCAGTGTGGGTTACTCTGCAGAAATCAGTGCGTCCATTCTTTGGAAGGCTGTGCTGACGCAGGGTGGTTTAGGGGAAAGGACATTAGAGGGTGCTAAGATAAAACAGATTAGGTATTTTGTCAATTAATTCCATTTCTTTTTCATATAGTGAGTCAAAAACAAATAACAGCTAACAAAAAGTTATTTTCAGCTCACCACAGAATTGTTAATGTGTTGGAATGTGTTAAGATGTCAAAATAAAAAGTCCCAGCTGTCGTCCTGACATTCCTTAACACATAATTCTATTTTCTCCTGTTCCCAACCACTGTTAGATCCGACTGCATCACAGGCTTTCCAAACTCAGTCTACAGACAACCCACTCTCATGGATCCAGTATGCAATATTTGTATTGATGCCTTAATACAATAATCAATTAAATTATTTCAAAATCTCATAGACACATAGCCTATTTATTTACAGTAGAACAAAGTTAGATTTTTTTTCTTTTCGTGAGATAAAGGGCATCTTGGAGTCTCAAGGTGTTAGATGTGTAAGTGGGCAGGGGTTCACCAGTCCCTGAAAAACTGTCTGTAAGCTGGAATAACATTTTAGAATACTGCTGCTCAGTGCAAAATCGCTAAGATTTTGATATTACAATGATGGGACTTTGAAAGGACACAGAGAATCTGAAGAAATGTTGATGCACATGGCACAAAGCTGAAAATCAATACTGGATGCCTGTGACGTTTGGGTCCTCAGGCAGTCTGGCATTAAAACCAAGGATGAGTCTCCACTGGAAATAAGTAGCATTTCCTTCCAGGAAGTCACTGTCTAAGAACACCGTCTGTTGCGTGAACGTCACATTCTTTTTAAAAATTATAGTATATACATGTATCCATCCATTTCCTATACCTGCTTTAACCCTGTACAGGGTCACGAGGGTCTGCCGGAGCCTATCCCATATATACATATATATCCTGTAGCAGTAATACCTTATTGTGTTGTCCAAATAGGTCCACACATTGCTGGCCAGACTGGGAACGCCAAAAACAGACAACAATCTGGGAACAACCCTAAAGACAGAACAGAGGATAAGAACAAAAATCAATTATCTTTCAAGCCATAAATCCTACACTTTCCTGTGAGCTGTATGTCAACATGGTGAAGCATGTTGACATACAGACGAGGACAAAGTGGACAAAGGCAAAGCATATTGACAGGATTCCTAACCATGACATTGTATAACCAGATGTGGTTCAACAGCAAGAACAAGAAGAAAATCTATAATATTAATAACAATAATAATAATAACAATAGTAATAACAACAACAACAACAACAACAACAACAACAACAACAACAACAACAATAATAATAATAATAATAATAATAATAATAATATAGCCCACACACTTGCAACAGCCAAAAGTGAAATGTGTCTATTCAGATCTAAATCTAGTCAGTTAGTAGGATCATGGTTCTCATCTATTATCGTTAATAAGAATAACAATTATTATTATTATTATTGTTATTATTATTATTATTATTATTATTATTATTATTATTATTATTATTATTATTATTATTATTATTATTATTATTATTATTTATTTTTATTATTATAACCGGTCTGCTCATTAAGGTAGGGCTCTGTCTCTCTCTCTGTCGTTCACGTACTTTGCTTCGTTAGTTATTTCACAGAAAGCCTTATAGTCTTATTTCTCCGCGGTCAAACTGCGTTTCCCTGTAAACAGTAACAGTAATCGGCTGCCACGTGGCTGTTTACAAAAACAAGTTAATCATTTATTGGGGAACTTAGTGCAGATAAATGATAAGTACTGAGCCCAGTACTATTGTATCCGTTGTCAGTGCGGTTCAGTAAAATGTTCACGGTTACCTTTCTGGGAAAGATCAGGCGACAATGCATGAAAACTGCAGGTCGTTTAAAGACGTCTAACTTTTAAAAGTATATTTGGAGTCGTCAGTGACAAAACGACACGGTAAAACAGCAGTAGTTAACAGTCGCCTCTTTCTCGAATTTAGTGCAGTTATAGCCCTATAATTAATGTTGTTTTTTTGGTTTGCAAATATACATTTTAAAATACTTTTTACACGACCTCTTTACAAATATAAATATATTAAAACGGTACTGAGCAGCAGGTTGGCTGCACGAAGCAGTGTAAATATTTGAGGTGGAGGGGCGCCGCGTTGGGAGGTGTTTACCCCAACTTCTGATCATAACTTGTCTGACTTAGTCACTGCAGCATCAGCAATAACAATAATAACAATAATAATAATAATAATACCACCACCACCACCACAACAACAACAACCACGACGACACTTCTACAGTCACACAGAATCGCGCAGCATCGTTTGTGGTCCACACTGAAACACTATCTAACACCCATTGAGGGTATTGAGCAGGAATCTCACCCGGTGCCGGCCGCCAGCGCCTCCTCGGCCATACCGCGACCTCAGACTGGACCCACCGGCAGCGGCCAGGACACCCAGTCATACGGTCTCACAGACTCTGACGTCTGACAGCGCATTTGGAGGCGCTTGATTAGTGTCAGCGGTCACACCGGTGACTACGTTGCCTCTCCGCCGCTGCAGGAGATGAAGTCTTTAGTTTCCGCCCGCCGCTGCGACGCTTTTCTTCTGTGTGACATTAAACAAGCAAACCCAACCACTGACGGTATGGACCCACGGAAGAAGTCTCTTTAACAGACACTCGTCGGAGCAGATCGGAGGTAAGTTTTATTATTAGCGTTGATTTGTCTCTGAAATATGTTCGCGTTCCTTCGTAAAGCTTTGGTTTCTAACGCAGCCAGCCCCAATCAGCAGAGGGACAGTGTTTGAAGTGTGATCGCAGGTTTACATCCTTGCTTTGATGTGTTTGACTGCAGAAGCTGCTGCGACTGTTTCACACCGGTACTGTTAACTTACCAACACGCTGCAACACGCTGCAACACGCTGCTGAACAACTTCTGTTGATTGGGTGTTATTTGTCTGCAGGATGCATGTGCAGGTAGACAGAAGGCAAAACTGTGCGTTTTCAAAGCTAATGGATATGAATGTTGTCCAACTGTTGTCCAGGATTGCATTAGTTGTACAATCTGCAAATACTCTATTTCCTGAAAGTAAATCCAGTGTGTAAGTGATGCATGATTATGCCATAATGCATTTCACCACTACAGTGGAATGTGCTCACGCTGGTTGCATGTTCTTCCAGTTTTGCTGCAGGCATTGCTGTTTAGGTGGCGTACAGAGCTATAACCACTGTACCAACATGCGGTACTGTTCACTGCATTGTGTGCACAAAATGCAGTATAAGGTTTTGAAAACTGTCTAACAGAAATGTAAAAACAAAGAAATCTAGAAAAAGGAGGAAACAAGGAGAAGCACACACAGTGTGTCTGCTGGGTCGGGGTCCTTCATAAGGCACAGGGATCTTTTGTTTCATCTGGGAGTGTAGATGTTGGACCACGTTTACAGCACCATGAAGGCAGCCTACAGATAGTAATTATATAATTACTATATACTAATAAAAATAATTAGAAATAACTGACGATAAATGTGACTTTGACCTGCCTTTGACTAAGCTGCTCCCCACTACCCTATGAGCAGTCTTTTCTTCTCTGGAGCTCTCAACCACTCATCTGTGGAAGGAGCTCAGGACTGCGTCTCCTGAGTCACACGTCACACTTCAGCAAATTCATTGACTGTTGACATCATGATGTTAAACACGTCAATTCTTCCATAAAATCTCTCTTTTAACCTTAGTTAGTGTCCTTATTGTTTTGAAGTTGGTTTCATGGTGTTGACCAACTGCAGTGAGGAAAAGAGAGAGAGAGTAGGAGATCAACCTGGTCTTTATTCACCCCTCAGTTATCCTGCAGCCTTAGTTCACCTATCTTTGTAACTGAGTGATCTCATCCCCTCTGATTGTATTATGATTGAAACACAGTAAGACTGTGTTTGTACTGGCACTGATTTTTCTGCTGTACCTCTGATTCAGATCTGAATGAGGAATAAGCCAAGGGTTAAAATGATTTCATGTCCCAGCTATCTCCTGTCAAGGTCCATGCATTTTAGCATTTTTAAGAATGATATCAAGGTTTTGTAGAGGCCTCAGATGAGGAAGAGACTGTGTAATAATTAAAAATAATAATTAAAAAGAAATAGAAGGAACAATATGCAGCTACATGGTTGGTGCGGCAGATAATTAATCAAATCTTTTATTTTATTTTATTTTATTTTATTTTATTTTATTTTATTTTATTTTATTTTATTTTATTTTATTTTATTTTATTTTATTTTATTTTATTTTATTTTATTTTATTGGTGGGTGTGGCAGCAGGGCTGTACTGGGCTTGTCCCATGACGTGGTTTTTGCCTACGTCACGGCGCTCTCAGCAACTGAAGTACTCGAGCGCTGCGGTCTCCAAACTACACAGACGGGGGTTTTGACTGTACTTTGTTCGCAGATCAGCTGCGCCTCCACTCCGAGTCGGGGCACAGCCGTTTCCGGCGCATATCCGTGTGAGTAGAGCAGGTGAGTTGTGCCGATAGTCATGAAACTTAAGAGCATTTGCTGTCGGACACAAGCCCCTCCCCCTGCGGTGTCCGGCGCCGCATCAGCTGTTTCTGTCCGCTAAGCTCCGCGCTCCTGTTACTTCTGTTACTCCTGTTATTCCTGTTACTCCTGTTGCTCCCGTTACTCCTGTTACTGTTATAAATGCAGAATAAAACGCTTGAACCGCACAGTTGATTATACACGGAGTGATTCCTGTGGTCACTTTTGCTGAAAGGTCACTGGCCACAGTAAAGCAGATAAACACATGACACCCCGAATAAACCTGCCTGGTAGAATCTCTCAGTGTCTTCTGTCTTTAGACAGTGTAGTATGTTATGTAATTAATAAACCTGTATTTTGTTGCCTTGCACAGTAGTGTCGCTGAAAACTGTAACTATTAGAATGTGTTATGAAAAATCAATTTAATCATATAAATATTTGCAACAGTATCATGATATTTACACAGCATTGTAATCTCGCTCGTGGACCTGCTTCCGTCTTTTCTAACTCAGGTGACCTGGCAGATGGGATAATGTTGCAGGGGCCGTCAGCAGAAGGTAGTGGCTTCAGGTTCAGTCCTCTGGTGGTGCTGGAGCTGGCCACAGACACCAAACAGGAAGCCATTGTGTGGCTGCTGAGCAGGATAAGAGACAAGCAACAGAATGGAGGTGCGGCAGATGGTCTGCTGTGTTTTGTTTCATTGTTCACTTGCAATTGGTGTTGTGAGTCTTATCAACTCTCCCAGGTGCTGAGCTGCTGGTGGAGCAGTTGGGTCCTGGAATTGCAGCTCGGGAGAAGGACAACCCAAACATGTTTCTGGTGGGGGCCTCCAGGGATAGGCTGCTCTCCGGCGCTGAGGACGTGGGTCTCTTTAAGGAGTACAGTGATGGGTCCATGAGGGCTTTTACATGCTTCAACAAACACGAATTTAAAGACTTTAAAGGTATTATAGAGTAAAAGAATACAAAGTTAGCTGGACAATCATATTGTACATCATTTCTACCTTTAATTTGTTTAATTGTTGCCAGCCAAACCTTCACTGATAAATGAAAATAACCGTGATGGTTTGATGCATGTTAGGATGAGGATGTGGCCACACAACTTACTTACTTACTGTGTTTGACATTTGGTTTCCCCCTCACATGATGGCACCTGCTGGTTCTGCTGTTCTTGCTTCAATCAGTGCAGTGTTATACTCCTAAATCCAGTTCCCAACATAAGACGAAGAAAATAAACTCCTGAAAGACCTGTAGCAGCACTGCTGTGCAATAATATGCGCTTGCTGTGACTCTTGTCAAGTCTGCATTTGTCACCTGAGCTTTCCTGTTCTTCCAGGGGATGGAGACAGCTTCCTCAGTACTGCTGAGTGTCAGTACATCATCAAACATGAACTAGACACACTACGATCCAAAGATGAGAGTCATGTACCAGGATACACCCAAGCAAAGCTGTACCTTGGAAAATCCATCAGTGAGTCTTAGTCAACATCTCAGACAATTGCTAAAGAATCAAGATGCTCTTGATGTTTAATAGCTTTAACTCACTGGAAAGAAAAAAAAGGAATTTCACCTTTTTTTTTTAAACAAATTCATTGTTAGATTGTTTATTGTTTTATTCCAGAAAGCATGTCTATACTACTGTCTGTTGAGTTTCATTGAAAATATTACGATTGTGCCAGGATTCTTTGTCATATTATCTTTTTTCCAAAAGTACATTAATTAACTAAATAATGTGAATATGAGCATGCATTTTGTTTGTAAAAGCTATAACAACACAATTGTCTGTCAGTCAAACTATTTGTGTGCTAAGTGTTCACAATCAGACGCTCTAATTATGTAAACTTAACACTATTACCCTCAAAGACCATGTAACTGGAAGAGCAGATGTTACTAAAATAATGACTCTTTTTTTTTTTACTCTGCAATACTGTGCAAAAGTACTAGGCACCCTCAGTTTTTTGGGGTTACCAGGTTCAAATGGCCATCCATATTTAGTTATCAGTCTTTTTTATGATACAAACCAAAAATACAGTGATACATTTAGAAGTGGACAGCTGGCTGGTTAATCAGTTGGCCCCTTATTGTTGTTTTTTTCTATATGATCTCAGGATAAGATGTACTAAATGTTCAAAACAAAAGGATTTTATACAAGCAAAAATCAGTATCTAGTGTGACCTTCTACAGAACAAGGCCTAAATGCAGCTCTTTTCTTAGAAGTCTGTCTCATGCAGATGTTTGCAGAGCTCTCTTACACCAAGAATGATTCTGTGTAGGTTTGAGAGATAGGTTCCCGTATTTTCAGTTTCCATCGTAAAGAGGCTGGAAAATAAATAAGGATGTTATTAAAACTTTCACAAAATAGAAGGACTAAAGGTGCCCGTGATTTTT
>CM026211.1:27928449-28048449 GCA_014839995.1 Xenentodon cancila | reverse complement strand
GTGACCAACTGTGCACTGATTGGCTTGTCTCCACAAGTGAAAGCTTACTTTCCTGACTCAGACACACAGCTCATACTGTGGGTGGTGGCTATTGAGGTAAGTCACACACACACACACACACACACACACACACACACACACACACACACACACACACACACACACACACACACACACACACACACACTCACCTATAATGTACTTATTCACAGTCCATTTGCAAAGAGAGGTCTGCAGTGTCTGTCCTGTGTTTTGCACTAACGTTGTAATTGCTTTGGGATGACTTGTTATAAACCAGGTGAATCCAGTCCTTCCTAGGAATGGCAGGAGGACAGCGGTCCACTTGTGCGAACATTTTTTCCTCTGCTACCAGTCCCTGACCTTTCATCTTTAGTGTCAACAGTGTGACTGTAGTTATAGTTGGTGATGTGGTGGTACACAGGTTAACACACGAGGAGATACATCCAACATGTAAATACCAGCAGAATTAATTTCACTGATGCTCCTTATTTTACTGTTCTACTAGATTCAGTGTCAACTATTTCAAAAGTTTCTCCATCCTACAAGAAAAGCTTTGTGTTCATTGCAGCAGTGTTTTATCAGAAATGATAAATAATAACAATATAAAATGTGTTTGTTTTATTTTTTAATTAAATATGAAACTAGTGATTCCAGGTGATTTGGGTGACATTAAGGACAGTTTTTCATGGCAGATGTTTTGGCAGTTTCTTCAAGCGTCACAGCTGAGACAGGCCAGACTCGCACACACACAATATCAGGACTGGGACTTCGTCTCAATGCTCTGCAGTACTTTAACCATCAGCAGGACCTGTCCTCTTCTGATTCTTTGTCCTCAGTTATTTAACAGTACTCAGAGCAGAAGAACTCTTCAGTCAGCGGTCAGCTTCAGTTCAATCGTCAGAACACAAATGTAGGTTTAGTTTGTGCGACTACACTTATATCTTAATTCGACACATGGGGGCGTGGCTCCGTCATGTATCTTTTATGTATGCCATCAAACGTTTACAGCTGATGACGTTTGTTTCTCACTAGATGGAGCCACAATCCAAATATGATGGTCATAGATTAAACAGAGAGACTGTGCATGTGCGTGCGTGCGTGCGTGCGTGCGTGCGTGCGTGCGTGCGTGCGTGCGTGCGTGCGTGCGTGCGTGCGTGCGTGTGTATTAAATCAACCATTCTCACTGTAAATCTTTTCTCCGTTTACATTTATATCACCTTTTCTCTGTGCTGTGTTCACATTGTACAGTCACACTGCCTAGCATGGCCTTGCGGCATGAGACGCACCAACATCTTGTACCTCAAGGGAAAAGGTGGTAAAACAGTGGTGCTGTTGTAGAGATGGTGCCGTATGGAGATGTTTGTCTTTCTTAGAATAACAGACAAAATATTACTGTGTTGGAGCTTCAGTCTGCTCCTCAGGGAGGATTATTCCAACAACTTATTCACACTGTAAAATGGTCTCCTGCATCTCACTGTGCAACACATCTTTTCTGATACCAAGGCAGAAACTAGGTCATATCGATCATCTGATGTTTTATGAATACACAGAAGTGGATGATCAGTCCTATTTTTCATGCAAACGTTTATTTGGTGCATTAGTTTTCTTCTTCACCAGGTGTCCAGGTAATTTTCTGTTTGATGAAACGTGCAGTTCTCTTCTGGTTAGATAAATAAATGAAACTGAGATGTGGGGGGACTGGACAGCTCTGGAAAGTTATACCGTGTCATGTGTTCATGTCACATGGGCTCATCTGAGGTATTTGGCTTATTTTTGTTATCATATCTTATTATCATGTTGTTGTCATTAAAATCAGTTATTGATGGTAGGTATACTGAGGCTGCACTGATTTTCCTCTTAAGTCCTGCTTACTATACTTTACTATAAATCAGCTTAACCATCACATTGTATCACAAACTAAACACAGATTGCAGCTGTTCCTTTTGCAGATATTCAGTTATGCATCAACTGTCACCAAAATCCAAATTCTGACTGAATGAAGACATGGAGGGCATACGTGTCATTATACTAATGCCACTAATAATTAGAGTCACTTTGCTGAAAACCTCAGATATGACATTATAATGGAAGGTAAATGATCAGATTATCAAACCAGTACATGGAGATGATGTGTTTCTGATGAGTATAGGGATATACTTGCTTGATCTTTTTTTTCTTAACTTCTTAATGCAGAAAATCAACTGTTTCCTTGCAGATTTCAGTGTGTGTGAGATTAGAAAGACAAAGTGTAGTTAACTGATGCCAAGAGAGCTGTGAAGTATAGTTATGTATGTTGCTCCAGATCACATTATGGCTGGTGTATATGGGTGTTTTCTTTAAATTCTCTGCCTTGTCTTCCCCAACTAAATCTACTTTACCAAAATTAAATCTACATGACCAAAATTAAATCTACATGACCAAAATTAAACTAGATTACCAAAATTAAATCTAGATTACCAAAAATTAATCTAGATTAAGATTGATTAAATTTTGCTTTGCACCCGGCACAAGTCAAATTATTTGAGTATTCATTAATGAGGCACAGTGACAGCTTCGTGCCTGACCGCCTCAGATCTTGGCCCAGTTGCATGTGTTTATAGGATTCTCTGTAGTGCAAAATTTAGGAAGTTACGTTTTAATTTAATCATGCAGAATGATTTTTTTTTCTTCTAATTTGCACTTTTAATTGGGATCCAATTTTTGCCACCAAAAAACGTGTCATATTTTGTGTCTGACAAAGCTGAGACAGTTAGTTTGTGGAGGAAGAACATTGCAGATCTTCAGATCACGTTATTTTGTTTAATTTTCACTTAACGCCATAATATTATCACCTTAATTATTCTCAGCTGAGAGCAATATACCAGATGGCAAGGATACAGTAAGAAGGGCAACAGATTTATTTTCACATGGCCTCGTTTAGTGGCTGCTTTAATGACTTTAACTCACTCATGTGTGAAGTCCACTGACACTCATGGGTAAGTTTTTTTACAACTTAGATCCAATTACTTGTTGTTCTTTCATGAAGAAGAAGCATGTTTCATGTTTTTCCATCGTGTGTGTGTGTATATATGTATATATATATATATATATATATATATATATATATATATATATATATATATATATATATATATATATATATATATATATATATCAATACGTAATAGATAATACGTAGTCATTATAATTATACATAATATATGTAATACTTGACTCATATGCTGTTCTAACACCTGAACAAGTAAAGCAGGTTGGCCGCTGCTCTGATAAACACAGAGAGAAAGCAGGGCAGCTCACAGCGTGTGAGAGGCTATCACTCCATCTGTCAGCGTGGTGCTGCTGTGTATGAACTTACCTGTCCTGATACACTACATCACCCCTCATGCATATATTTGTATGATTTCTTGTAGTGGAAAAGAGCTGATAAAATGAACGAATGTGGGAATAGACAGGAGAGACAATGGAGAAGCAGCTGAGGAAAGAGCTGTTAGGGAAAAGCTTCGAGACGCAGAGCAGTGAATGACTGTGTATGATGAACTAGTATTATTGTGCATTTAAGCACAATCCTGCTTTTACCATTCAGCACATTTCTTAGAATATCACAGGCATGCTATTAACAAGATCAGACAACAGGAATGGTTGGAGCAACATTTTAAAATGTTAAGTGTACTACCGGGCTTCATGTAAATGCATGTAGGTGCTAATACACAATATCTGAGATGTTGCTTTTTAAATCTTAAGATGTCACAAAACCTTTAAGTGCCTGCATTTTTAAGTGTGAGCCCCTGCAGGGAACATCTGACTGTTAAAGTAGGCAGAAAACTGTGTTTTCAACTCAGCTGTGAACTTCAGTTATTAATCCACCTATTGGGGAGTGATGGCCTAGAGGTTACAGAGAAGAACCCAGGTTCAAGTCCCCTGGCTGGCTATAACGGTGAATCACTGTGGGCCCCTGAGCAAGACCCTTAACTCCTAATTGCTCCCCGGGCACTGGAAAAATAGCAGTCCACTTCTCCTAGTGAAAGCTAGTGATGTGTTAAAAGCAGAGGCAAATTTCGGTGTGTTTCGTGAGATATATACTGACAAGAATAATACATTTTGAAAGTTGTTTTTTTTTTTAGTTTTATTGTCTCTGGAGTTCTCTGAATCTTGTAAGATGGGAGATTCAGTCTCAAATCTTATGTTGGTGGGTTGGGTGGTTGGTTGGTTGGGTGGTCGGTTGGTCGGTTAGTTGGGTTGGTTGGTTGGGTGGTCGGTTGGGTGGTTGGTTGGGTGGTTGGTTGGGTGGTCGGTCGGTTGGTTGGTTGGTTGGGTGGTCGGTCGGTCGGTTGGTTGGTTGGTTTATTAGTTGGGTTGGTTGGGTTGGTTGGGTTGGTTGGTTAGTTGGGTTGGTTGGTTGAGTGGTCGGTAGGTCGGTAGGTTGGTTGGTTGGTTGGTTGGTTAGTTGGGTTGGTTGGCTAGTTGGTTGGGTGGTTGGTTGGTTGGGTGGGAGGCAGCCAGCCAGCCAGCCAGCCAGCCAGCCAGTCAGCCACAGAAACAGACAGAGACTTTGTTTCATAGTTATGGGTGAGTCTGTGATAATCTGTTCTTTTAGTGCAGCTGTACCAACAGAATAGAGACTTTATAAGTGAAGCTGAGCTGGCATGTACAACAATCAGGAGTTTCTTTTGGACATAAAAACATCAGGTCTAAAATGTGGATTTACATTTGTTGAGGTGATGCGTGGACCTCTCAGACTGACCTAAACCAGTGGTGAATGGTTTTCTAATATCGCTGAAACATCTGTGCCATGTGAGGACATCCTACTATTACACTGAAAGCTAAGGAACATCGTTGAACTTTGATCAATTTGCTGTATAATTAGTATACTTAATATTGTATATGTATATCTATCTATCTATCTATCTATCTATCTATCTATCTATCTATCTATCTATCTATCTATCTATCTATCTATCTATCTATCTATCTATCTATCTATCTATCTATCTATCTATCTATCTATCTATCTATCTATCTATATATCTATATATCTATATATATATATATATATATATATATATATATATATATATATATATATATATATATATATATATATATAGATATAGATATTGATTGATCCTCTGCAGGGTGCACAGCTTTGTACAACCATGCACATGTATTTTTGGCCTCAAATTATACTCAACAATTGCTGAAGATTGCGTAATCATTTTAGAGTGCAAACGTCACCAGGTCTGAGACCTCACACAGCAAACCAAAAAAACCCAAAAAAAAACAAAATCCCCTTCAATATATTTACATTTCACTTGTCTGCGATTTGATTATAGTTGGCATTGATCCATCTGCTGGGCGTAATCTTGTGGCAAGTCGCTTGTTTGTGTTTTTATAAAGAACCACATGGCAGAAACAAGTCCTAAAGTCACGTAACAGCTGCTGGAAGACTAATGAAGTGGTAATACTTTAAAGGATGGGTTATTCAATGTCAGTTTCAGAGATTACAGATAACAAAATAGATTTTTATACTCCGTCAACCCTGAAAAGGTTGTTTTATTTTGTGTTTTTTTATTTTTGTATACTGAAAAGTGTGCAAGGGAAGTTATACTGACTTATTCTAATCATTTCATTTCACACATGGAATTAATTTCTTTTCTCCTCATTAGATGCGTTGATAATATATTGAAATGCTAATTTTCCAAATAACAGCGAAGGAGTGCCATGATGGTGGTATTCAGTTCATTTCAGTTCACGTCAATAGTGATGTATTCATCTGCAGAGAGAAAATATATTGATTGCAATAGAAAATGAAAAAAAAGAAGTAAGAAAAACCTGTATATTTCTATGTCTATTCAGCTGTCCTGAATATTGAGTATTGGAAATAGCATTTTCTCTGTGGTTGTTTTTTTGCCAGTATTTTCAGCATTATAGTTCCTCTCAAGATAAAACAGCGTTTGATTATTATTACTTTTATCAATGTGAATATGGCCAGTGTATATCTATACCACAAAAACGTCTCAACAAAACCTTGGTTGTTCCCTCTAGGATTATTTATTTTCTCTTTTGTCTAAATATAGTCAATCAGAACTTCTCCCGAATAGATGATTAAACCTGTCGGTCCCTCCATTGTGAGGAGGGGTGTAAGTTGGACACCGTCTGTGGTCCTGAAATTTGCTGCCTCATCCAGGCACAGAAGAGCAGTCGTGTAAAACCAGTGTTCGACTGGTTTGCTTATCATTGTGGCCTCCAGCTGTATCTCACTGCACATGTTGCTTTGGTTTTAGAGACAACTAAGCGATTCAATAACTTTGCCCATCATGTAAAGACAAAATGAATGTTTGTTGAACGTATAGCTCGGCTCTGAGGGAATAACACCGGGGTGTGTTTAGTCTGCAGGAGGACCCGGCTCCTGAGCTCCTGGGAGCACTGCTGCACCAGGGACACATGATGTAGGTGAAAGAGCTTGTTCTTTCACCAGCTTCATGTGTGTAGAGCAGCAGGGACAACAAGGACAGCTTTCATTCTGAGCATTTCAAGTCTGATCAAATCCATTATGTCAAACTAAACACAACGTATTGACCAGGCTGAGCATCTTCCATCTAACCTTGTGCTGCTGAACACTCCGAAATGAGCCTTGAGCAGAATTAGCAATCAGCTAAAAGCTGGAGCATTTTAAATCAACGTGACAGGTCGCTGCGATCAGGGGTTTCTTGTTCCGCCTGTTGATCAGTGCAGCTGCTCGCTGACTGGGGTGATGTTGTCTTTCAGCTCAAATCTTGATTCATTAACCGTCTGACTCTTCATGCTGTCACACACAAACTCATTCCAACCATTTGTCATTCTACACCTCTGCTTTCACATCCCAGTCATAATATCTATCACTTAACCCCACCATCCATGAAAATCACTACTTTGGAATACAAAGCAGGCGGTGACCAGTTTAAATAATGTTTTCTCCTCTTGCAGCCTGAAGGACATCTACTGTCTGTGTCTCATCTTAATCATCCAGTCACTCCCCACCACCTCCTCCATGCTTGTGATTTCTTTGTCAAAACACTGTTTTCAACATTTAGGAAAAAGAACAAATCTAATCCAAAAGTACTTCAAACATGTGACATGATGTGATGTTGTGATTCCAGCATGGACTTCTGGCTTTCAAATTCATCTTGACCTTCCTCATCCCAGACATCCCCAAACACATCCAGATTAAACTGGCTTGCCTGGAGTTTCAGTCCTTGGAGGCCTTCAAGAAAAAGGTAAATCTAGACTTCCATGTCAAAAAGTTGTATTTAAATCTCTTCTAAACCTGAGTTTTAGAAAGTTAAAAATGAAGATTGTGAGCTTTAAGCATTAGTAAGTGATTACAATTTAGTAGAGCAGCAGATCATGTTTTAGTATGCATACGTATTTTGAACACCACAACAATAATGAAGACTAAACACTAAATCATTCTCATAACAAATCAAGAGCAGAAAAGCTTTAAAGACAAAATATGAGTCTGCACAAACTATATCATAAGAAAGGTCACAGAATGGCAAAAGTACCATTTCCTTCACTGCGGGCTTCTTTGCATATTTGTTTCAGCTTTGAAAAGGCCAAATTGCTGGGCTGTTTGAGTGCTTAAACTTTGTTTTTAGAGTAGAATTATATCATTTTAAGTGAAAAGGTGAATGAAATCCATCTTGCCCGCTCCGCCATAAAGAAAAACACGGATATGTGGTTATTTTCTTCAGTTTAAACAAATCCTGCTGCATGTCTCCAGTGCAGTGAACACGCTAAACTAAACCATATTCTTTTCAGCTCTTTTTTTAAAAACTGTGAAAAACATGTAAATGTCCAAGCAGCAATACATTCATCATTCTCACATACATTTTTGTTACTTATCAGCTATTTTAAGAGCGTTTTCCCGTGTTGATTATGAAGTTTAGACATGCATGCATATTAACTTCTCATTATCACACTATAATGATGGTAAAAGGTTAAATAAACCTATGTTCCCCTGCATTTAGCTGTGAAACGTTGATGGGCACAAAGATCCTTTCATGTATATGGTGTTAGACAGTTTCCTCTCTGTCTCTGCTTATTATCACCTGAAACCAGAGTTAAAATGATTAGAATCTGTGTAATTGTTTGTGTGAGAATCGTTAGTGTTTATGGATTAACAGCTGTTTTACTTACAAACAGTAATTAGTAAGTAGATGCTGAATGAGAGTCAATCTGCTGAAGAAACAGCTGAATTGATGAAATCCGGTGTAACTGTAAAAAAAACCCCAGTAAAATGTAGCTCAGACATTTGAAAACACTTCAAATTATGGAAGCAGAGAAAATAAGTAATAAGTAGATAAGTGTTATTACCTGCTCACATGCTGCACTCGCCTGCCTTCAGCAGGCAGACGTGCTTCAGCTAAACCCGCCAGTTTGGCGAGCTGTGCAGATCCAGGTTCTGGCACAACTTTAACCACCATAAAGTCATTTTCATGGGCTTTAACCACCGGAAAGCCGCGGTAACAAGAATTCCAGGTCTGCCTCACGCAATGGGAGGGCCTGCAAATGAAAATCTCTCTGCTTCTTCACAATCATGAAGTTCACCATCATCTGGGGTCGGCAAAAGTTCAGCTGGGTTCACAGTGTCACACCTTAGTGAGGAAACATCTTAGTGCCCCAAAAGCCTATGATAATCTCTCATTCTAGGCACGGTCAGGTCATTTAGCAAAGTTTAAACAGTTCCTAAGACTGTGGTGAGTCAAAATAGTTGTTGTTCCGAGTTGTTCTCTTCCTGAATTTCCTCAGCCTTTTCCTCTTTAAACTTTTTACTGAACAGGAGCAGGTTGGAGCTGGACCTGGACTGGATGTTCAGGTTGTGGACGGGGTTGCTGATCTGGTAATATGACTAGACATGGCAACAGCTTGCTTCTTCTCTTTCTTCCATCAGTTCTATCTGATTGAGTTTCCTCAAGGTCTCTTGGTCATATTCCTTTTAGGGTCTTTCTCCCTTTTCCAAAACAAATCCACTCGATGTGCAACATGATCTGTGTGTTTCATATTTCCACGGCCAACCACTTCTGTCAGCTTGCTTCTCACTGGTAGAGGTAATCCCTGCTGGATCTTGTCCCGTATATCAACTGCTCCATTTGACTTCCTTCTGGGTCATGTCCTGTGATGCTTCTCCACACTTGGTGAGCTCTGGAGACATAAGCTCTTGGGTTTTCCTCATCCTTTTTAGGTTCAATAGGAATGCTGCTGTGTATTCGTATAATGTCTCCTCAAGGCTCTACATACTCAACCGCTGTTCCTTGAAAAAGCTGAGGGTACCGATCTCTGCTCTTCACCTCTTCTTCATAAGGTGGGGAGTCTCTAATATTGGAGGGGGCTCTAATATTGGAGCCGGAGACGTGTGAGACAAAACTTATGCCATCAATTCTTCTGGGTTTTTTTTTTTTCGCATTGGATTCAATGTCTTCAGTTTCTTTTTCTTGTTTCTCCTTTGTAGCTTGCAAAAATCTGCAAAACACAAAGTTCAAATCTTCTCTTTTCTGCCTTCTTTTTTTGTGTGCCTTGTGGGTCGAAACAAGCACCTGAATCATGTTTATAACATCCGAGTTCAAAGTTACTTCCACCGGCCAACGCGGCCAATGTGAGCCAACACTTGTTCCATTTTTCTGAGGTCTTTGCGGAGTTATTGATAAGTCAATTAGTTTTCTGGAAGTCATTTTTGGAAGCTCACTGTCTTTATCAGTCATCTTGATAACTTGTTATTTTGTAGTGCTGTAACACAAGAAAGGCTGATCCCTTTAGATTTAATAATTTCCCAACAATTAATCAATAAAATTGTTTGATTATTCAATAATCAACCAACAGAATTGGTTAATCGGTCAACAACTAATCAATGGACCACTCAATTCCAATAATCGTGTCAATTCTCGCTAAAACATTCTTGTTTAATGTTATATAGTATTTTTTCAATGAGATCTTTAGTTATGAGTTCTTATGGTCGCTACTCATTTAATTCTACAATTCTGCAGACCATCCAGTAGAAGGAGATTCGTAATCAATTCACTACATTGACCACAAGAGGGAGCCACATCAAATAAACTGTAGATTTTCAGTTAACCACTAGGGGGAGTCAGAAGTAGTAGAAGTAAGTGCTGTGTACTTGTATGTACACTAGAGGGGGCAAAGATAGGAGTTTGAAGGGAGCCAGAACACCAATCATTTTTTTCTGTGAGCAGTCAAACATTCATACATTAAAAGTACTGTACCATATACATGTAATTAAAAAGGCATAATCAGTATGCCAACCACAGAGAAAATCAAGGCTACTAATATAAAGCAGAACCACAGTATTGTGGTTACTTAATAAACCAAACCAATGGCTCACCAAACCATCCATCATCCATTTTCTGTACCCACTTATTCCTTTGCAGGGTCTATCCAGACCCATTACAGGCGAGAGGCAGGGCTACACCCTGGACAGGTCGCCAGTCCATCGCAGGGCCACATATAAGACAAACAGCCATGCACACTCACACTCACACCTACGGACAATTTAGAATTATCAATCAACCTAGTATGCATGTTTTTGGACTGTAGGAGGAAGCCAGAGAACCCGGAGAGAACCCACACAAGCACTGGGAGCACATGCAAACTCCACACAGAAAGACCCAGTGGGCCGGGAATCAAACCAGGAACCTTCTTGCTGTGAGGCAACAGTGTTAACCACTATGCCCCTCACCAAACCAATTAACTTTAATCAATAGTTTTAACTTAACCCACATTAAGAGATAATCAATTACCTTGAATGGTCAGTCCATTGACAAGCCTTCGTCCAGCCGGTAGGATTCTGAATGATTTCTCATGTGCATATACAAACAAATTTACAAATCTACAAAACTGTGTGTCTAAATACATGACAGGCTAAAGTATGCACTCAACTTACGTTTACTTAATAAAGTACACACACGTTAGAAAGCATGTCTGACAAGACGTTTGTGGATAAAAGAGCGACTCCTCTTTTCCGAGAGTGCTCTCAGTCCTGGGCAGCTGTACACTTGCCATGGATTTTTATGCAGCCCGTCTTTCAGGTTTCATGCACCATATAAAGAACTCAAAAGAATTAAGATAAAGAGCCTTTAAAAGCTGTGACAGACGACATCATAGACAAACTCAGAATAGTTGACACTGGTCTTTGCTTTAAATCCAAAAGTGATAATTTCACTCTAGTTGGGCATCTTAAGTTCAGGGTAGTAAAGCGGTTATTTACTGCTTGCTGCTGTTTCACGTTCACCATGACTGCTCTGCCGTAAACTCAGGCTGACTAGTCTGACTCACTCTTAAAACAAGCTGAAGTTGTGTGTCTGTGTGTGTGTGTCTGTGTGCGTGTGCGTGCGTGTGTGTGTGTGCGTGTGTGGGTGTGTTGCGTGTGTGTCTGTGCGTGCGTGCGTGCGTGCGTGCGTGCGTGCGTGTGTGCATGTGTGTGTGTGTGTCTGTGTGCGTGTGCGTGTGCATGTGTGTGTGTGTGTGTGCGTGTGCGTGTGTGTGTGTGCGCGTGTGTGTGTGTTTCTTTCCTCCTGTATTAAAGAAATAGGATAATAATGAGGTAGAAATACTAAAATAGGATGGCAACCATTGAAACCATTCCAACAAGCCTCAATAGCTGTATTCTCAAGCCTGGTGATACACCTTTAAGTACAAGTAACCTAAATACCTTTAGGGTAATCTAATTCAAGTGTGTGCTTGTAATCTTAAACAGATTATTATAACTAGTCGTTAGACCAGTCAGTCAGTATTCTACAACACATAAAATCCAAGACACCTACATCATAGTTAGGACTTCATGGTCAAACAATCTTCTCACAGTTCCTCAAATAGGCATGTTCAAACTCTACCTATGAAACATTATGAAAAATAATGAAATTGAAAGAGCAAATGAGGTTAACAAGATTATCATGAAATTTTTCACATGAAACAATAGTAGTCCAGTCAGGTTTGGGTTTGTGAGACAGGAAGAGGAGGAAAATCACTGCATTGTGCATTTGTGTCTGCACGTCTCAGCATCCTGCTTCCTCTGATCAGTGTTGACCTATCAGGACGATCAGGGGACACGCTGAACAGACCACAGGCAGGTTTCAGAGACGACGTTCTAAAAGACACGTCAGCATGACGTAGGACATCATCCACAGTGAGCTGTGAGCTGAAAAGGCCATGAGGGTTCCTCACAGCCAACTCATCAGTGACACCTCAGAGCAAAAACCCAGGCTGCAAACTTCCTGTTCGGTGACTGTCTCACACCAAACAATATGTTTGCTTTCTGTCCTGGAGAAAGAATTCAGTGCTTGTTATTAAAATGATGTATTTGAGCCTTTGAGCTTCAGAATGAGTCAGTATGTGAGGAGCTCCTCTGATGTCCGAGAGGAAACAGCTCGGAAACTGCGCAGCTGCATCAGCAGTCTCCTTCCCGGGAGTTCCGTCTCCAGGACAAACACTCCTCATTCTCACATTCACACCAATTTGCTCGCTTTCCAACTTGCTAGAAGGTGGGAGGAATTAATGGATTAAAACCTAATGCAGCAAAAACAAAATGCATTGATGGAAGGATATTACTAAAGAGTCATAAGACAGCGTCTCCATACTGGTGATCTCTGCTTGTAACTTTAGTTTTTATCCGTCCTGATCATCATTTCTGTTCAAACGTTTTATAAATCACAGAGGCCAGCCTTTTCTTTTTTCTCACATGTAAACTGGTATTAATAAAGCAAGAATCGGCAGTGAAGGTGTGCTCCTCACGCACTCATCAGGTCATGTTAGATGTTTAAGCCTTGATGTGCAGAAGAGAAAGAAAGAGAAAATGGGGAAAGATTATCGAATTAAACATTACACTTTGAGTACAATATGTTTGTTATTGTTTTTGTTACTGCTCTCATGTACAGCTGCTCTAAAACCCCTCTTTCCTTCACTACTCACTCACTCACTACTATAATGTCATTTTAGGAAACAGACTCAAGAAAGACTCGTAAAACTGTTCAGTTGTGTCCCCATAAAAATGTGTAAACTTGCATCACTGGAGGAACACAGTGTCTGCAAATTAAACTAAGGTTGTAGGTTCGTCCTTCAATTTGGAAACCAAAAAAAAGAAAAAAAAAAACTTTCCTGCATCCTTGGGATGATGCAACAAACAGGCATTTTTCCCAAACACACACACACTGTACTTTCCTGAAGTGGGCTGCACGACCATAATTAACACAATGCTGCTTGTCTTGTGTGTTTCAGAAAAGACTGAACTCCCCAGAGTTCACCCAGAGTGTCCAGTGAGGAGGAGACGAGGAGAGGACGAGAGGAGCAGAGGAGGAGAGAAGAGGAGTAGAGGAGGAGAGAAGAGGAGTAGAGGAGGAGAGGACAAGAGGAGCAGAGAACGAGAGGACGAGAGGAGGAGAGGAGGAGAGAAGAGGAGTAGAGGAGGAGAGAAGAGGAGTAGAGGAGGAGAGGACAAGAGGAGCAGAGAACGAGAGGAGGAGAGAAGAGGAGCAGAGGAGGAGAGGACAAGAGGAGCAGAGTTCGAGAGGACGAGAGGAAGAGAGGAGGAGAGAAGAGGAGCAGAGGAGGAGAGGACGAGAGTAGGAGAGGAGGAGAGGAGGAGAGGAGGGCTCCACATGCTGATGGCAGCACTGTTGTGTACTGTGGGGACACGCAGTCATATTTGCCATGTATTCACACATAAAGATGTGTTGTTGTTGTAGTGGGAGAAAGTGTTAATCTGTTAAATTGCTGAAGGTGTGAAAGTGGAGGCTCTGTAGAGGCTCTGTGGGGGGTTGGATGGTGTGGTGTGGTGTTGGGTGGTGTTGGGTGGGGTGGTGTTGGGTTGGGTTGGGTTGGGTTGGGTTGGCTGGGGTGGGGTGGGGTGGGGTGGGGTGCATATGGAATAAATGTTGGGATAAATTGTCCGGCTTTTCATATTACAGAGGAGTGCTGTATTAGCACATATATTTCGTTTATACCCATGACTGTTGATGAACGTAAACAAATTTGTTTTGTGGTGTTCCGTTGCTGAAGCCTTTTTTATTATTGGGCTGTCGTTTGCACAAAAACAATAATTATGATACAAGTGTTAAAAGGATGGTTAAACGTGCACGGTAACCTTCACCAAAGCTTTATGGAATAACCTCCGGATGTGACTGTATAATAGCATATGCTGACTGACTGTGTTAAAAGATTCTCATAAGAAACTAAAGTACGGAAGCAAAGAAAGGCAATAAACATTTAAATGGCAAAAGCAACCACAGCCCTCATTTTTAATAACTGCTAAGCGCTACTGTAACACTCACAGGTGGGACTGTTTTTCACAACTACTGTAAACTGCAGTCACTGTGAGGCAAAGATCGCTGTGTCTGCAGCTTTAAACACAAAAACCTGCCAGCAGGTGGTCTGGGTTCATTCTCCGTCAACGGGAGGGTGACTGAGCGCTGCACATGCACATTATTTTTACTTTCTTACACTTCCACACACAATATCCTGTCTGATGTTGATCTTATTCTGCTGTCTTGTCCTGGAAAGTGGCATCAGTAGTCTGTATTTATGTTATTACCAATATCAGTTATATTAGTAAACTGACTTTTTACACCTTGCACTTCTGCTACACCTCTGGTGCCTTGAAATGTAATGCTACCTGAGTATTTTTTTTCTATGCTCCACGCTTAGTTGTCTGGATTTACCGAACAAACTGTACTGAAACTGTAAGAGCAGATTGGAACCTACAACTTTAGTTTAAATAAACTGGTGTCCAACCGTGTTGCACTTCTTGGATTTTACTGCTGCAGGCTTGAAACAGCTGGGCTCTAAGCTGGGTCTCGTCAGTCCTGGCTGGAGCCGCTCTCTTTGTGAGAGGAAATGAAGTGGCTTCGTGCGATGATCCAGCGAGGTACTCGAGTCATGAGGTGGAGCTCTGCGGTTGCCAGACATGAAGCGTGAACCTCCTCAGTGTCATGCAGCCCATTAATCACCACTAAATGCTCGTCGACACCTTCGGTGATCTGGATCAAGTGCAAGGCTCGAGTCTCTGACCCTCACTGCTCCATATCTACCTCACAGCATAAACTGTACTAGCCACTGCTGTTGTAGTTCAGTTAGATAAAAGGAGGGCGGAATATGTTATTGTTTTAGTTAATCTGCCTCTGAAACTTGGAGCAAAGCCAGATGTCTTTTTTGGAGTTGGAGACCAACATTTATCAGGAAACCTGGTGTAAATGCTCTTCACTTGTATTCAACCTTAATTTAATCCAGGTACTACATAATGATGACATAATAAATAAATAAATAAATAAATAAATAAATAAATAAATAAATAAATAAATAAATAAATAAATAAATAAATAAATAAATAAATAAATAAATAAATAAATAAATAAATAAGCATGAGTTGCAGTAATAGTTAGGAGGAATGCTACACAGGCTTATGTAAGGCAAAGGTTGATGGAGCAGCCAACAGGAAACCCAGGTTTCTCACAGTCCTGGTCAAGGGGAACCATGAAGATGTAATGTTGAGTAACCGAGAGAAAACGGTAGGCACAGTCATGTCTGCATAGTCATGAAGAAGCCATGCCAGCACATGACCACGTTGAAGAAGGTGGTGTAATACAAAGAGACGTGGGCCAACAATAAGACCATGGGGAACCCAGGGGACTCTGAAGGAGGAGCTCACTGGCTGCCCCTACAGCCCTCAGACTACAACAAAGAAAAAACCCCATCATCTGTCCAAGCGACTACTGTCCCACTGCAGGTGGGGTTTCTAAGATGAGGATGCTGTTCGTTGGTTAAATTTCAGGACTCTGTCATGATGAGTTATAGTCTTTGACGGAACTCATCCATCTGTAACTGGATTCTGGATTTTTCAACAGTCAGACTACAGGTGAAGAAGATGGGTGGCATCTCATCTCCCACTGATACTGAGTACAGGTGGCCCTCAGAGTTGCGCTGCCGGCCCTCTCCTTGGCGCCCTGATGGCATACCTATACGTGACCAAGCATGGTTCCAAGGCCATCCTGGAACCTGCAGACAACCCCACAGTGCCAGGACACGGTGGTTTAGTGGTTAGCACTGTTGCCTCACAGCAAGAAGGTTCCCGGTTCGATTCCCTGTGGAGTTTGCATGTTCTCCTCGTGCTTGCGTGGGTTCCCTCCGGGTACTCCAGCTTCCTCCCGCAATCCGAAAACATGCAGGGTAGGTTCATTGATCATTCTAATCATGCTGCCTCAGGAAAGTGCTGGTGGGAATTTCCTTTATTCAATGTTGACGTGAGGGCAGAAACATTTGCGATTGGTTCAATCTGGCAACCAATCTCAAGAGAGGAGAGAATTGAAGCGGCGGGGCCACTGATTTCAGTCTCAACATTTCGAGTAACAACAAAATAAGAAAAAGATGAGCAATTTTCTCCAGAATGGAGCATTGTATGTGCAGCTTTGAGTTTTTTTTTGCGCATTAATAAGCCGGAGTATCCGGAGGGAACCCACACAAGCACAGGGAGAACATGCAAACTCCACACAGAAAGACTCAGATGAAAGTCAACCCAGGAACCTTTCTGCTGTGGGGCGGCAGAGCCGACCACTGAGCCTTCGTGCTCCATGCTCCCGACTTTATGGGAACAGTTTGGAGCTGGCTCGTACAGTAAAGCTCAAGCTCTTCTTACTGGATCTGCGTTAATCTCAAATATGGCCTTTCTGGAGATCAACTGAGAAAAAGCCATCATTGCTTAGAGAACTTTAATCCCTTGTTAAAGCACCACCAAACTTCACGAGATGGTGTGAACCTGCGTTAGAACTGAGCTCTCGCTGGCATCACAACTGATTCTGCTTTCTGTTGAAGGCGTTCTCCCATGAAACTTGCTCAAAAACCACTGAATTATCAAAGCGTCCAGCAGCTCGTCAGTGTTCTAAGAATCACGCAGGCCTTCTTTGTGCATGCATCCACCACATCCTGCCAGCAACAAAGACTCAGAGACCTAAAGCATGAGACAATTTTCCACTTTTATTTTTGGATATTACCATGGCTATATGTAACGTCTGACAACAGGTATCAAGTACAGAATAATACACACAGTTTTCTGTCAGTTCAACCACATCTCTTCTTTTTCTGTTGGGTTTGGTCCGGTAACATATTTGCAGCCGATCCTCTGCAGCTTTTCATCGTTGAATGCCAAACACTGAAACACATGCACATCGTTCACCTGGATACAGCTGAGTAAGACAACAGACACCTGAAAGTATGAACAAAATTGTGTTGGTTTTTTTCTCACGCAGCTTTATTTATTGTATGTATTTATTTTAGCTAAGACACCCAACATTATTACTACAGTAATTATAAGGCTAGGGTCACTGGACAGCCATGCACCAAAGGTTCGATCGGCTGTTCTAGAGGAGAGAGAGCACCATATTTACAACTCTATTTACATTTGGTTCGTCAAAACAAATCGCAAGTAACAACAACAACAACAAAAAAGGAGAAATAAAAATAGTTACAATTATTTCTTTTCTTTTTTTTTGAGCAGCCAATGAGAGGCTACATGTTTGGAACTAAAAACAAACAAAAATGAAGCAAAATAAACATTTCTGTACAAATAGCTGCAACACACGCTGTAGCTTATTGCCAATGCCCTTAAAGAAATTCCCCGTTTGCCCTCTCTTACTGTATCTGTCCATTTATTGGCCAGCTATTACAGCTGGAGTTCCTGCTGGCGCACGCACGTGCACGCACGTGCACGCACGCATGCACACTAAGGAGGGGGAGAAAAAGATTCAAACATTCACACAGGAGGCTGCTCATCAAAAAAAAACTGTACAGGTTTTAAAAAATAAACTTTTACTCTTCGTCATACTCTATATACACAAGTATGTGTAACCACACCCTCATGCACACTGAGTTTTGAGTGACATGCGGGTACAGGCAGGACAGCAAAACACAACTCAAACAAGTTACACAAAGTTATGCGAGTAAAACATATCACCAGCTTATTGTTGAACATGTGGTCAGCAGTAACTTTTCCCAATCGTGTCGTTTGATCAGGATCATCTTGTTACAGCATCATCGTGATGATGCTCTGTGATTAAAATCCATGTTATCTCTTTATTACTCAATGACGCGATGCAGACAGATTTAAAGGGTTGTGGCAGACAGCTCAAACTGAGGACAATCTATCCAAAAACATGTGTTTGTGTACAAGAACAAAAGCAGATTGTCTGAGTGCAACACGAAATCCAGACTGAGGCCAAATTTTTAATTTCCCGTCACTGACCAAAGGACACATGGGAGACGTGAGTGAATATCAGCTAGCACATCGATCAGTGATCAGCTGAAGTTCAGAGGGATGATGCTCAGAAGAGTGTGACGGGCTGATGAAAGGAGTGACGCACACGTCTGCGTCACCTGCCAGCGATCTGGCCTGTAAGTGCTCATCCACGCTCAGCTCTGTACCGCAAGATGAGAGAAGTCACGCTGGAAATGAAGTCGCTGTTTATGGAAAAATCTCACTTTCAGAATAAAGTTAGTGCTCTTACGCTTTTTTAAGTAAAGGATCAAAATATTAAACTGCGAGAAAAAGATTCAATTTCAAGTCTAAAGTAATGTGTTAAAGAACAAGTTTTTACCTTAAATTTTTCAGTAGCAGTTTTAATAACTCGTAAAACCACTAATTTGTTTTTTGCAATGTGTGTGTGTGCATATACATATACACACACACACACTCATATTCTTCCCTTGTAAAGCCACGGAGCCTAAACAAGACCAGAAACTTCAAGACTGAGTTGCGAGGAGCTCCTGGGCTGAACAAGTTCTGGTTTCTCTCATCTATTAAATATTTTCCTGGACCATAAAAAGCATCTCAGGCTGCATTTACACTTTAGGTCTTGATGACCAATTCTGACTTAGTAACTACAGCAGATTTTTATTTCCATCGTTCTTTGTACTTTCTTTGAAAAGCGACCATATCTGTATTTACACTGGCCAACACCTGGTACATGTGACGTGGATGGCTGACCGATAAAAGAAAAAATAAACAGAAGATGAAGTCAGTGGACATATTTAGATTATGGCACTGACACACCTTCGCTGCATTCAGGACTATATGCACAGTTCTGCTGCTATGATGTCAGTTGGTTGAAAATAACTAAATGACTAATGCAGAACCGTCGCCATTGTGCGAGACACAATAGAAGATGAACAGATGTTGCAGATGTTTCTGAATCATTCTTTGAGGTCAGCAAAGACCTGGGAAAATTTTCAGGCAGAAAAGAAAGAGGAACGCTTTTCCGTGTTTAAATTAGCTACTGCCGCATTTTCAAAGACATACGAGTCACACTAACTGAGAAAGTCCCGTCTGTTTGCTTAGATAACTAATGGACATGCACGTTTCAGACTCATATCCGATTTACTTCCAGCTGAATGAGACCTGAAACTAATCCAAGATATCTAAATATCTACATGGTAGGGTGTCCAAAAACAAAACAAAAAGTGTCGACTTGAAGCATGGCGTGTAAATGCAGCCCGAGTGACCGAGTCACAACATCTTCATTAGGATGTTTCACTTCCGCTCATAAACACAAACCTCCCGTTTTTTCATAACCTGACTTCATTTTCAAAAGACAACTTTCTCATACAATTACTTTTATACTCAAGTCAATTTATAATTTCATATTAAATATTAATGTTGCAATATTTACACTCTACCAAAATATAATTTGGATGTTTTTCACCATGTTTTGATAAATCTTCATTACAATTATATTCAGATCATTTTTTGTAATGATACAAATAAAATCTTAAAATGCCCAAAACGGCTCAAATACTCTGCTTTCTTTTGAACCAAACATTCCTAATTCTTTAAACACATTCTTAAAAAAGTGCAGTTGATGAAAATTAAAAAGACAAAAAAAAAAACAGCTAAGTGGCAAAAGTATTAGATAGAATAGAATACAACACATCCAGTACATAACGTGGGTGAAAGTTGGTGCAAGGCCAAAACAAGAAAGACCTAAAAGAAAAAAGATAACGACCTACAGACGGAGGAAGAGGGAGGTGTGAGCAGTGTGTGGTGGTGGTCCACAGGGGTCCGAGTTCAGATCACCTGGCAGCAGCTGGCTGAAGCTGAGGTACAGAGCAGCCCATCTCTGGGGCCGCCGCCCCGCCCGATGTTGACAGAGATGGTCTTCTCACAGAGAGGTAGTTGCAGCACACCGTTTTTCAGGGCACTCAGGTTACTGGGGGCACCCCTGCCGCCGGGCCCGACCTGCGGGCCGGGGGAGCTGTGAGGCACCAATTTGCGGTGGTGTTGCTGGGTGGCATCGGTGCGAGGAAGGCTGGTGGTGGTGGTGGGGAGGGTGATGGTGTCCAGGCTCCCGGTGGAGCCGATGCACATCCTCCAAGCTGACTTCTCCTGGATTTTCACACTGCGAGGGTCAATGATGAACTTGCCCCCTCCTGCACCTCCTCGACCCCCCCGTCCACTGCGGTGGTTCTGCAGCTGGGAGCTGAGGCACAAGCTCATGAGCTTCAGGCTCTCCACCAACTCTGTGCCGCGGCTCGCTGTGCGGGACGAGCGGGACAGAGAGCTGAGGGAGGGCTTAGTAGTGCTGCTGTTAGAGCAGTTGGAGGGACTGTCTTGCCCTTTGTTACCCCCTCCGTCTCTGCCACTCCCCCCTCTACTGCCGCCACCGTCTCCTCCACCATTACCACCTGCACCAGGAGGACTATCCTTGTCTGGGCCAGAGGAGCCCCCACCCTGAGAGGAGGGTTTCCCCTGTCCTGAGCTACTGCCCCCTCTGTTCCCACCCTCACTGCCCGGTGGCCCCTCACTGCTGTCCCTCCTGTTCCAGCCGTAGCCAAAGCCCGTGTCTTTATCAAGACGCCTCCGGTGGCTCTCAGAGTCGTCGTCGCTTGTCTCAGAGCTGGAACACGAAGACCCCCTACCCTGGCTCTTGCGACGGTGGTAGCGCTTCTGCGACGCCCCCGGGGATGACGAGGAGGTGGCCCCTGAGCTCAGGCTGCCTGCGTTCCCAGCCATGTTCATCTTAAGTCGGCTGAGTTTGGGCGGCAGGCCCTCATCCATGTCAAAGTCGTCATCAGACTCCCCCTCCTCTTCAAAAATCTGGTTGAGCACCGGGGCGCTCTTCCTGGAAGTGAGGCGGTTGGTGATGGAGGGGGGCTTACGCCGCAGAATGACCTCCGTCTGGAGTGGAGACGGGTCCTGTTCTTCCTCCTCCTCCTCATCCTCATCCACCCTGATAAACAGATTACTGACAATTATTATTTGGTAAATAAATCAATTCTATTAAGATCAAAAAGCACATGCCTGCTAATTTGTGTTGCTTTACTCGCCATACAAATAAAAATGTCATCACGTGAACTGCGTATCAGAGAGCATCTACACAACAACGCACGCAACTAAAGAGGTGACTACACTGTTCAGAAACTTCTTACTTAGCCACTTAAGGTCAAATAAGAAAGCACATATCGTTAAAGACTAACTTTAAAACTAATGCTGCCGTTGAAGCCTGGTCTAAATGACGTTAACGTTGCATGAACAATCGCCTTGAGATGCTCTTGTAACGAGAACGTTCATCTTGATGTTACTGGCTGAACGACTGGCATGCGCACATCGGGTCCACCAAAGATCTGTTATTGCGAGGATGCTCTTTCATACACAATTCACATAAATTTCATTTTGATTAAAAATGGTCACATTGCCATAAGCTAAATGAGTTTGCAGGCATGAAAGTAACACTAAATGCCAAGCAGACACAAAACCTCCCTTCAGACTGGATTAAAATGATTTGAGAATCTTGGGCGATTTGTAATAATGAAGACATTTGTGTTTTTATTTCAGTGCGAATGCGCCGTGTCTGTCATCCGTAAAGTAAAAATACCCCAGTAAATTACCTCCCTGTTTCACTAAACACCAAAGTCATGAGATAATTTCAATCCCATCCAAATGCACAGGCCAGTAATTCAGTGATGTGGGCAGGAATCCTATAAATAAAAATCCTCGTCGTTCTTTCTCCCTCTTTCCTGGCATTATTATGGCAGATGCGATACATGGTGTGATATAATATCACAACTTCAGCCTATTTTTACCACATAACATAATGGTCTGATATTTGTGGTGGATAAACATGAAGTAATTAATTAAGATTAGGCTTCACACAGACACAAACAAGTCCAGATCAGCAGAAGAACGACAGTGAGACACTTGTGGCTGCAACTCTCCCCTTTAGGCCTAAACAAAAGCTCCAGTTACATTTACTGTCGAGTCTAGATGTCTGTTACCATGGCAACTTTAACACCTGGGCCCTATACAGCATTTTCTGATTTTGTCACTTGTCCAAATGTGACATGTCACTAAAACCACTGTTGAGTGTCTGATCAGAATCTTTTGACTAAATATTTAATAGTATATTAACAATATATTATAATATTTAAAGTTAATGTTAAAGGGAAGGTTGTTTAAAAGACTTTGCTTATCAAATGTACTGAACTAAATTCAGATGTCAGTAATTATAGTTACTGCAGGTGCAGAGGTCATTTTTGTCCAGTGGGAATAGTACACAAGTTTTAACAGTTTTGTTTGATGATATTTTGGCTGTAATACAACAGTAAAGTCATGTTCTTGTGCCAGTTTCACCATTTTGTGAAAGTGCCATGTTTCCTTTAATTTTCATACCTGAATAAACAGATTCGTTGCTTGTGTGCTGCTGAGGTGGAGGGGATGGGGGCTCTGATGGTCCCAGAGACAGAGTCAGGGGCTGAGGTGGCAGCAAACGCTCCCTGCAACAGGAAAGAAGAAGCAGACGCACACATCAGGGCGATACTGTAACAATCCGATCAAACCTGCCGTTCTTCACTCACCGTCATCACATGCACAAGTTCTTACACATTTTCTACAGCAAACACAAAATAAATGCAAATAAAATGCACTACTGCATTTTATTAGAGCTGCAATCTGAAAAAATAAATTAAATACACCACAGTAAGAAACCCAAAAAGGAAGAATGCATGTGGTAATTTGTTGGTACTCTTCCATTAAAGATATAAAAAAGCAAAATGACAGGCCCTGGGTGGGTCAGGGGCTGGAGCGGGCAGCGTTTGCAGGGGCTCCCGGCCTCGTGCAGGCAACGCAGGTTCGAGTCCCGTCGCTCTTTACTGCGTCTTCTCCCCTCTGTGTCTACCTAGTTCCTGTGCTGTCCCAGTAGAGGGCACTACTGCCATTTAAAAAACAAACAAAAAACAAACCCACAACGGTCACTAAGCCTTCTCCGTGTTTCACAGTAGCTCTATGTGTGTTTACTTTGAATGCTTCACTTTGGCATCTAGGAAAAGCAAACTAAAACACCAAAAACACTAAAAATACCAAAAAGCTTCAGTTGTTTCTCATCTGTCCGAAACACATTCTTCCACAACCTTTGTTGCTCGTCAGTACAGAGTTTGACTATCTCCAGTCTGGCTTCTTTATGATTTGCTTTTAAAAGTGAAGTCGTCCTCCGTCATCCTCTATTAGTCAGCTTAGGCTGAAAAGTGACAGAAGGTGTCAACTAAAATCGATGTACTTTTTGTCCTTGGAGTTCACCTTGAATCTCTTTAGTTGTTCTGGGCTCCTTGGTTTTCCTTCATATTATCATTATATCATTTTTACCAAATAATTTGTCCATGTGTGTATTAACTGGTGCTACTGGGGGAGTGACGGCCTAGTGGTCAGGTGAGGTGGGCTTGGGTCTGGAGGACCCAGGTTCAAGTCCCTGGGCTGGAAACATGCGGGCCCCTGAGCAGGGCCCTAACTCCAAACTGTTCATCCGGCGCCAGACAAAAGGCAGCCCACTGCTCCTAGTGTAACTAGTGATGGGTTGAAAGCAGAGGACAAATTTCAGTGTGTTTTGTGAGATATATACTGACAAATATAGTTTATTATACTTAGTCTTATTTTTAGTATTTTATTTTTATTCATGGAAAGAAAATCAATTGGGTAAAGTTTAATATTGAAGTTTTCATGCAGTCTATTAAGCCTTGAACATTTACGGTCTCCAGAAACACATATTTTGATCCACCTCTGCATGTGCAAGAGAGGAGGGTTGGTTGGTGGATCCAACTACCACGAAAAACATTCAGACTAAAAAAATGTTTAAACACCCATTTCTCTCTTAAACTAATTCTCCTAATAGGTTTATGCTCGGTTCAAGTCCTTTGATAAGACTAGCTACGGTTAAAGAAGTGCTACACAAAACGTTTCTCCATCACGTCACAACTCAGCCACAAAGTGGTAGACCACGTAAAGTGACGGAGCAGAGTCAGCAGATGCTGAGGCTCAGAGTGTGAAGTGATCGCCAACTTTCTGCAGAGTCAATCGCTACAGACCTCCAAACTTCATGTGGCTTTCAGATCAGCTCAAGAACGGTGTGAAGAGAGCTTCATGGATGGGTTTCCATGACCGAGCAGCTGGATCTAAGACATACATCAAGTGCAATGCAGTGGTGTAAAAGCCACCACTGGACTCTGGAGCAATGGAGACACGTTCTCTGAAGTGACAAATCTCACTTCACCATCTGGCAATCTGATGGACCAGTCTAGGTGTGGCGGTTGCCAGGACAACGGTACTTGTCTGACCGCATTGTGCCAAGTGTAAAGTTTGGTGTAGGGGGGATTATGGTGTGGGGTTGTTCTTCAGGAGCTGGGCTTGGCCCCTTAGTTCCAGTGAAAGGAACTCTGAATGCTTCAGCATAACAAGACATTCTGGAGAATTCCAGCTCCCAACTTTGTGGGAACAGTTTGGAGCTGGCACCTTCCTCTTCCAACATGACTGTGCACCAGCGCACAAAGCAGGTCCATAAAGACCTGGATGAGAGTCTGGTGTGGATGAACCTGACTGGCCTGCACAGAGTCCTGACCTCAACCTGATAGAACATCTTTGGGATGAATTAGAGTGGAGACTGAGAGCCAGACCTTCTGGTCCAACATCAGTATGTGACCTCACAAATGCACTTCAGGAAGAATGGTCAAAAATTCCCATAAACACTCCTAAACCTTGTGGACAGCCTTCCCAGAAGAGTTGAAGCTGTTATAGCTGCAAAGGGTGGACCAACGTCATATTGAACCCTCTGGATTAGGAATGGGATGTCACTGAAGTTCATATCCGAGTCAAGGCAGGTGAGCCACTACTTTTGGCCTTATAGTGTATTACACATAGCTGTCATACAAGGCAGAAGCTGAAATACAGCCTATCCCAGTAAAAGATAAATGTTTGTTTGGGCGTGTCAACACTGGTATTAAAAATGAGTGATCAACACGTCCAGAGCACGGAAGCAAGGAAAACTCAAGACGTTTGACTGTTGTTGACCCAGTTTTCAACATCATATTTAGCCAAAATATGTTATTTTCCCTTATAAGATGCTGAGAGTACGAGTTTTGTTTTGTTTCTCTAATTTGGGAGAAAAGCGTCAGTCAACCAAAATGCAGCTAGCTTTGTCCTACAGATGCTACCCATGATGCAGATGTACCTGTCCTGGTCCTGGCAAGTCCGTCACCGAGCTTTCCTCCCGTCTGCCCAGCTCCATCATGCCTTTGGAGCGATGTCCGTTCAGGAGGCTCTCTGCACTGCGAGCCGGGGACTGGGGGCCGCCAGCGTGAGAGATGGATGAAGCTGCCAAACTGTCCTCTATGTCCTGGTGTATGTCCATCCTCATGGGCCAAGACTGCCTGCAGAGTTCACACACAAACACTCAGCTGAAATGGGTACAACGTGCTTAACAAGGTTTATTTCATTTACCCGTAAAGTAAAATGCTAATTTTTATACTTGATTCATTTTTAAATAAATAATACAAAACATGTAAATAGTAGTCGTCTTTATTTGTCAGTGTATATCTCACAAAACACTGAAATCAGTGCTCTGCTTTTAACCCATCACCAGTTGCAGGAGGAGCACCAGGCTGACATTTATCTGGCGCCAGGGGAGCAGATAAGAGAGGATTAATAGTGGTTGACCCTGGTTGCCAACCCTGTAACCTTAAGCCCACCTCTGAAACCATGAGGATACCCCAATATTTGTAATTCATTGTATTAAGGATGAGGATCAACCTGGGATTTAGTAAATGGGAACTACATTTTAAGCAACATGAAACAACATTGCAACCGTAATGTCTGTCCACCAGGCCTTCCTCTTTCATGTGAAATGTAGAAGGAAAAAGATGCTGGGTTTTTTTAATTGAGTCACTGCCCTGAGCAGCTCAGTGCCACACATTCCTCTCACTTGGCTGCATGTCTCTGTTTAAGAAGCTGGAGTGAGTTAGTTGTGCTGTCTAACTGCCTTAACATCGGACGACGACGTCAGATGCCACAAACCTAAACCAGTCCCAGATGACAGTGCCTCTTTTGAAAAAGATCTCTTGATAAACAGCACATCCTGTTGTGCTGTGGATTCGCCAGCTCCTGGAGAGATCTTTTGTGGAAGAAAGGAGCTAAAAACGATGAAAGCTCGTGCAAGCAGTTGCAGTGCCATACCATAATTATGCAATTAAAAGTGAGAACCAATTTGCATTCTTAACTACCGTTATAAACAATTTAGTAGAGTCAGTAGAGTGGATTTATCGCCGTCCCTAACTGTCAAAGGTCCAGGCTGCCGAGCCCCCTCCCATGACACACTGAGCACTTTCAGCGTTTTGCTTCTCATCTCCATTTCTGCCTTTGAGACATCGGCTGCTTCACTATCCCCTCTTTAACAACAAGGTACACCTGCCTTTCTCTTGTAAAAATGATCTGTTGCTGCATTTTCATTTGTGCACACTTTGAGGTAAAGTAAAACATGTAAACTTCAGAATAAAAGAAGAAAGGAGGGCAAACCCAAATATTCACATGCCTTAGTCAAACCAATGTCAGAGTGAGGCTCAGCTGCAGAGTGATTTACGGAAGGATGTTCTGAAATATTTTGGATAAAATGGAATTTTACCTTCAATATATATTTACTTCAGCCTTTCTTGAATTATTTGAAGTGGAAAAGGGTTCAGAATCCTAATTAAACATATTTGATTTTCCTTTTTTTTTTTTTTTTGCAAATACCTGCATTCTTTTACTTCCTTTTTTGCACAGATTGCAGTTTTTATGTTAAGATGTGCAGTTAAAAACTGGGTCACTGAAATCTCTGTTTTTTTGTTTTGTTTTTGGAAACAGTTCAATTGCGTAATCTGGTGGCAAGGGGAGCATGGCAGGAAAAGCCACTGGTCTAGAAATGAACTGCTCTCCCAAAACCTGATTCATCAGAGGTTAATTTTATTTTGGAAAGAAGCTTTGTTTCTCTCCACTGTCACCAAATGCTTCCTTACATGGACATTTCTTGTGTTTCTTATGTTAAGTGTGTTGTAATAACTTAAGTGTGTTAAGTGTGTTATAATAACTTTTTTTTGTGAATTAGTGGTACGTACATAAGTCTGCACTGACTGAGATTATGTTTATTCATCTATTGCTGGCTGTGGAAAAGCCCCACATTTACGAGTCAGTGAGACAGATCACTGGTCTATTCACAACATCCCAAATTAACTTAATCAGAAATCAGTTACAAAAAGTTAGTGCAGGTTTTTCCAGACAAAAGGAAAGTGCTGACTCAGATACAAGTACCTCCATCCAGGCTTTCAGACGTCAGCCCAGTTTGGGCAAGTCACGTTGCCATGAACACAGCATTGGAAAATGTGACGACCCACATTCCCTCTAATGTTTTATCTCGTTCCAGAGATGGACTTAATCAGCTGCGACTCACACCTACCACAGTGCACCTGCACTACTACCTACACCTATGCAGGTCTCATTTTCAAAAACTCTCAGTTTCTCTGAGTACTCCCTTTAGAGCAAAAAGAGTAATGTGTGGGGAGTTGTGCCAATGTTTTATAAGCTCAGCTGTCGTGCTAAGCCTCCTTTGCTCTTCTTATCCTTATTTGTTCCTCTCCTCTGTCGCTCTTCCTTTTATAACCAGAGGAACAATACTGGCAAGGAAGCAAAGAGGAAATACTTGGATAGCTAAGGGACAAACTATGGCATGTCCTTAGTTTAGAGTGAAATGACTGATGCTGAAGTCAAACTATTATCAACGTTACTTAGGAATGAGAAGATTTTAAGACTCCAACATGTATTCCTGATACGCAATATGACAATGCACATTTTTCTTAACCAGACAGGCAACAATTACAATCTCCAGTCATGCAAGATCCTTGCAAGTGTGTAGTGAAGAGTCACGTAAGTAAAGCATCACTCCACATGGTTTAATGACAGAAATGTTTGACACATCTACATTAATTCCAATAACCACAGTTCAAGACAGCACAGGAAAATCAGTTGGTCAGAAACGGTCCCAATCCTGATCTTTAGTACCACACTTGCAGAGATAACTAATCACAGATCAGTGGTTTGATCTTACGAGCTCCGCCAATTATTTACACCAGCTGCCAAAAAGACAAAGAGGTTGAGCCGGTAGCCTGTTCAAACTTGTGTTATTTCTCAGGGTGCCAACCGCTATTAACATCCAAGGAGAAGAAGAGTAGTCAGTAGACAGACAAGCAGTACATTTAGACCACTTTTGGACGGGATCTGTCTCCCTCCCCCTTCTCCCTCCCTCCCTCTCCAAAAATCGCTTTTCTTATCATTTTGCTTTGTCATTATAAAAGATTTGAATAGATATTAGATTTTGTAAAACTACAGTATTGCAATCTTAAAGTGAATGTAGGTTACATTTATGTGACTGACTAAAAGTTGTACAGCTGTCTTTACAGCCATGCCTGCTTTTAACCATGCCTGTAAGTTAAGCTTTTCCACTGTATTTCTGCAGTATTTTGACCAAAGTATGTTTGTATATTTCATCTAGACCTAATAAAATTGTGTTAATTCGTGGAAATGGGGCATAATGTGCTCTTTTATGCAGGCAACCCAAGGTGGTCTTCATATCTCTGCTCTGCAGCTGCAACAAAATCCATCAACCCTTATTTTTTTATTTTTAAGTATATAATCCCTTTCATTATGAAATCTCTAGAAATCTCTCCTTGATTTTCTAAAAGCTATGTGGGTTGGTAAACTCTTTTTCTTCTCTAAAACTTTTGCGATGAGACCGGTAACGCTCAGGTCTGCGGTTATTTGAAAAAATATATAGCATAACAAACATAAATTAAAGGGAGAATAAGGATGAAACATGAGGATCGGAAATGGACCATGGCCGACATGTAAACCATTGTGAATTATGTTTTTGTTCCTCAGATTACTTCCTCCTCTCTGCTTCACCTGAGCCGAGCAGGTAGAGGCTCAGTGGACCCAGACATGGTGATGAAGCCTCTCGAGCTTTAACCCAGTCTTAAGTAACTGTGACTGAGCCCAGCAAAGTGGAGCAGGATTGGGAGCCAAGTGAGGCAGTGGACCAGGATACGTCAGTTATCATTTTGTAGGCTCTCACACTGCACTTAAGATGCCATTACAACTTGATTTCTGTACTGGCATGGAAAAGGCTGCTGTTTAGTTTCAAATGCAGACTGTAGTGGTAATGATGCTGTTTTTTTTTATTTTTTATTTTTTACCTGAAATGAGCCTTGATGTTGCTGGGGCTGGAGGAGCGGGTCTGGACCTCCTTCTCCTGCTTCTCCCTCAGGATCCTCTCTGCCAGCAGGTAGTACGTGGCTGTAATGTGGTTGTATTTGTTGGTCTCCAAGGCCCTGCAACAACACATATGAGATTCATGCCTGTGTACAAATGTAAAACAAGATGCAAAACAACACACAACACTCACACAACAGCCATACTGTGTCACTGATGATACCATATCTGAATATAGTGAGCTCTAAAAATAACAGCAACAATGATATGGCTGCCTCCTTTATTGTGTTGAAAAGAAATTCAATAAATCTTGGCAAATTTGCTAAACAAGAGAAAATTTAAAAAAACATTTATTAAAAAAGCTCTACATTTAATTCATTGTTTTTATTTTGCAGCTGTTCTCATGTCATGTCAGTGAGGCATTTAAATCAAAACCTAAGCTGGACAAGCAACTAATCTATGAAAGCTGAAGTACAATCTAGATCTTGGCAGCCTCAGCTGAATAAAACCATAATCCGCAAATTTAAAGGAATAGAGTATAAAAAGCAGTTGAAATAATTGATTCTGTTTTTTTTTTTTTTTTTTTTTTTTTTTAATATTGATGGGTGGTACTGTTCAAAACTATTTAGATGTGCATTTTAAATGTTTGTCCAGGATTAGGGTGTTTTGTAGGTTTTATACTTATGACCACTTTTTGGTTTTAGCTTGGCAGCTGTTCAAACTAAGAACGTAGGATGCAAGTAAACAACAAAAAAACAACAAGCACTGACAAACAATACAGCACAACAGCTGCACTGACAGTATGAGAGTAAATGTTAAAAGTCATGTGGCAGAGACATGCTGTTACGTCATCGACTCAAATGTCGGTTCTGTCAAGTAGGTTTGGTTGGGTTTGGCTAAAAGGTTTTAGTTTTCTATCATCCAGCCACTATCTTTAGATCGCAAAAACACAGAGACAGCCAGTACACAGTCATGAACTTTGATAAGCAGATAAGCAGCTATATTATATAATCTTATAGTTTTTAGTGCAACACCTGCTTTTTGAGCTGTACCTGTTTAATTTGCTGCTAATATCATTTGTACTGTAGTCAACTTAAACGGTCCGTGTTTATCTGCTGATTTAAATCAAAAATGCACAATCCTGATCTGCTATGATGTGGCTCTTAATGTGAACACTAATATATTTTCTGTTAGCAATTTTGTCAGTGTAGAATAGATTCAAACTAAGAACCAATATGTTTGCAAGCAACAATTTGTACTAGAAGGCACTGCGGCTCACCCTTGTTACTATTAGGCTACTAAAGTAGCTCAAAAAGGAAACCGGAGGCTCTGTAGAGGTTACTCTAATTTCTTCTAAAAGCTTGAAGGGGGATGTATTTTATATATGTAGGATGCATTCTTTTGTGTTTCACTTTACATCGTCACATCATCCCACACAAAATGCCATCAAAGCCTGAGAGGGAGCAGTAGTTTTATTTGCATAATTGGTGGAAAAAATCCATAATATTTCCACATATTGATGGAACAGTATACTTCTGCACCAATGTATGAAGAGCCAACTATAACAGAGTTTAATTACATTCTTCTTGTAGAAACAAGTTACACTAAGTCATCTCAAGAGAAATCACCAATGACTGATCTGTTACCATTACTAAAGACTTTTATGACTGTCAATGATGGAAAGCAATGATTACAAATATCTGCAGCATTTAAACTTATTCTGTCTACTATGGTGACCATAGTAACCAGAGCAGGATCAAAGGGTTTCAAAGGGTTTCTAGTACTGCCAAGAGCACTGTCATGCATCCTCCATCCATACCAAAGTAACCCAAAATTAATTTATCACTGTTATTTTAAATTACTATTGAATGTACAGTTATGGAGTGAGTTGTTTAATCTAATGACATATTAACAGGGTAATATTTCTAACTGCCACAATGAAACAGCACCAAAATTACAGTCATGATCATACAGAGTGACATGTAGAATACAAGATAGTGATTCTCAACTGCACCTCACAAACTTATACACTCGGTGTCCAGTTTCACAGTAGTTTTAACATTATTATTACTACATTATGCTATTTTGATATGTATTTATCCTGACAAATTACTGCAAGTAACTAGTTTGCCCTATGTCATAGTTAAAAAACAAACCATACAAAAAAACACTGCATTTCTTCTGGTTTGAATGTGCCTCTTTGAACGGCTACTCCGACCTATCCCACTTCGTTGACCTAATCTAAAATAGGACTGCCGGGCCTGCAGAATTGATTAACACCTGCACAAGTCAATGGCTATATTTCTGTGTCCGTTATAAAGCTGTATATATTGGATACCAAAAAGGATGTGGACATTTGTCGCCTTCTGTTACTTCCACAGCAACTGCTGCAGGATGCCACTGAGTGGTAAGAAATAACTTAAGGATAAATTATCCGAATACTTTTGACCTTTAACTAGTTCATTTATGGAACAAAATTAAACTCCCTTCACTGTAAAAGAATAGAAAGAAAAAAGAAAATACAAAAACCAGAGCCCAGGTTTGTTCTGTCTTTATGACAATGACGTTTTGAACAAAACTGCTCTAAAGCCTTGATTTTTAAGTGCTCTGAAACAGTATTTCATCACATCTTTACCTCCTCAAATGCAAGTAGATGATATAAAAGATGAAAATGTAATGTGCCAAATAACAAACCATCTAAAATCAGGAATTCCTTAAATAGGCTACTTCACTACAATTAACAGATCAATGACAAAGAAACTAAAATCACTATAAAACAACACATATAGCTTTAAAAATATACTACACTGTACAAAACTGAAAGGGCTAATTCCCTTTTCCTCAGCTCAGAACAGCAGAAGTCATCTATAAATACGGTGTTGGCAGATATGCGCACATGTTCAGAGCAAGATAATACAATGGGTTATCGCATGATGGCAAAATGGTTTGTCTATCATCTTTGGGAGTAAAACAACAGAAAAAAGAAAACAGTGTACACGACTGACGTTTATGTTGAGCTCAGAACAAACATAACGTGTCCAAAACAAACAGAAAGAATGAATGAATCGCCGTGGAGCTGGAGCTCACATCACAACACAACGAAACAACAGAAAATGATGATGATGATGATGATGATGATGCATTTTATTTATAGGTGCTTTTCTAGCGCTTAAGATTACTGCACATAAGACGGAGAAACAGTTAAGTCAAATACCACAGTCTGACTTACAATGCCGTAAACTAAATATGCAAAATAAGATAAATAACACCAAAATTTAACACACAAGATATAAAAACAAGTTAAAATTTGACAGTGCAATTGGTCTGCTCTACCCGGCTGGCCTTCAGCAGGACCCCTCATTATCCAGGTCCTGATCAAGGTTTCTTCCCTCTTAAAGGGGAGTTTTTCTTGCCACTGTTTGGTTTAAGGTTTTTCTCCCACTAGGGGAGTTTTTACCTGCCGCTGTTTATGTAATAATTGCTCGGGGGTCATGTTCTGTGTCTCTGGATAGTACCTAGAGACAGCTTGTGTTGTAATAGATGCTATGTAAATAAAATTGAATTGAATTGAACTGTAAGCTGTATTACAAGAACATGGGAGTGTTTGAGAACAACAGCAACTCAGCCATGAAGTGGTAGGCCATGTAAACTGATGGAGCAGGTCAGTGGATGTTGAGACGTATAATGCGAAGATGTAGCCAACTTTCTGCACAGTCAATTGCTACTGACCTCCAAACTTCATGTGGTTTCAGATTATCTCAAGAACAGTGCACAGAGAGCTTCATGAATGGGTTTCCATGTTCTGGGTCTCTGGAGAGATCCTAAAGAGCGGAAGTGAATTGATATTTCTGAGCTCTGATGGTAATAAGTTCCAGAGCCGGGGAGCAGAGCAGCTTAAAGCTCTGCACCTCATGGTGGTGAGACAGGTGGTAGGGACAGTCACATGGATGGAGGAGGAAGAACGAAGGGAACGAGAGGGAGTAGCAACATGAAGCAAGTCAGACAGATCTGGGGGCACAAGGTTATGGACGGTCTTAACAGGAGGATTTTAAATTTGATGCAGAACTTTACTGAAAGCCATTGAAGTTGCTGCAGGACAGGGGTGATGTGACCGGTAGAGGGGGTTCTGTCAAGAACAATGAGGATGGTGACTAGTCTAGAATCAGCTGCCATGAGGAGGTTGTTTGTTATTTTGAGGAGTGCACTTTCTGTGCTATGGAGGGGGCGAAAACCGGTCTGGAACTGTTCATGCAGGTTGTTGTGAGTTAAGTGGGTGTGGAGTTGAATAGCTGCATATTTTTCAAGAATTTTAAAGAGGAACGGTAGATTAGAAATAGGAAGCAGGTTATTGCAGCAGTTTTGAAAGATGCAAGGACAGTTCCAGTAGACTAGTGGCTGATGGCAGTGATGAGGGGAACCAGTGAAGGAAGACAAGCTTTAACCAGAACTGTGGGGAGGGGGTCCAGCTGACAGGTAGATGACTTGAGAGTTACGAGATAACATCAGAAATTCCTGAGGTGGTAGGGAGCTGGATGGATGAGAAACAATGAGCAAGAGAAGGAAGTTCAGATAAGATGTTGCTAGAAAATTCTGAACCAAAATGCTGGTGAATCTTGAGAATGTTTGTTTTACAAAGGACATGAGTGAGTTGTGGGAAGCAGCTGAGTGGAGGTGAAGTGGTGGAGGGTGTGGGGGTTGGATGATCATGTTAAACGGTAACAACAATTCACAGTTTTCACTGTCATTAGAACTGTCCGAGCAATTCAGTCCTTGTAATGTAATACATGCTTTTTAAGATTTAACAGTTAGTCCGGTTTTCCTGTAGAGCCACTCAAGTTGCCAACCTTTGACTTTCATGAGCCAAAGTTCAGGTGTAAACCAAGGATCATAACGGGAGAAGGAGATGCATCTGTTTTTTAATGGAGCAAAGGAGTTAAGTATACTATGAAGTCCAGTGTTACAGTGTGAAACCAGACTTTCAGTGGTAGAAAAATGGTGAGCAGCCGGGACAGAGTCAGGACAGAGCATCTAAGTTGATGTCCTTAATGTTGTGAAAGGAAATGAGAGATCTGCTGAGTAACGGAAAGAGGGAGTTTGAAATTAAATGAAAGGAGGAAGTGATCAGTTATAGGGAGTTTATCTACTCAAGAGTCAAAGGGGTAAAACACCAGAACAGCAAGATATGACATTCGTAGAGGGTTGGAACATCTGCGTACTGCTGAAATCCAAAGCTCTCAAGACAGGATGTGAGATCTCTGGTAAGACGTTTATTGGTATTGTCCATGTGAATATTGAAGTCTCCCAGTAGAGTCACACTGGGTGAAAGAGTGTGTGAGAAGAGCAGCAAAGTCATTAAAAAAAAAAAAAAAGAGATTTCAGTGGGATGGTAGACAATTCCAGCGACACCGACACCAACGAGACGTTCCAGATCTCGTGATAAATTACTGCGAGACCTCTTCCTGGCCAGAGCCACAGGGTTGACACATGTCAAAAAACCCTGTAGAAGTCGGTTAATACGTTGGGAGAAGTCATTGGGTTGTTGCCATGTCTCAATCAACCCGAGAAAGTCAAACGTACGGTCAATGAGGACATCCTGGATGAGATGTCCCTAGCTCGTGAGTGAGCAGACATCAAGAAGACCGAAGTCAACAGTTGTGGCATCGCAATTGGTAGAAATATTAACCGACCAAGCTAGGCTGGCTAACACACCGAGGTCAACAACCCGACCGACGTTTCGTAGATGGCGGCAAGAAGTGCACCAGATGGACTTGAGGTGAGGTGCTTCCTAGAATGCTCCGGTGGGACCCACAGTGAACGCACTGCCGACGTAGGAGGAAAGCGATGTCCTGATGGAGGTGTAGTACAACTGGTGGAGCAGCCAAAGGAGCTCAGCTGCTGAGTACTGGAGAAGACCTGGCGTAGTTGTTTGATTTAGACTTTGCCTTAATATTAAGCGTGCCATGTCACAAAGCAGATCAGGCATCATGACAGTGAAAGGAAACAGGAAACAGGTTGTTTCACATTTTATGGAGGCAGAGTGGGACGCTATAAGTTTATTCCAATATGGACATCAGAGAAGAAGGCAAAACTTACTCGACTATTGTCTCTCTATCAGCGATGTCTCCCAGCACCATGCGCTGGATGATGCTGTTGTGCTCCTCTTCTGAAAGATTCTTGTGAGAGACCAAAGGAGTGCTATACTTGGTAGCTGGAGATGGATCAACCCCTTGTAGCCAAGTATGGCTCTCAATCTCCTCCAGAGAGGCTCGGCGCTTTGGGTCCCTCTGAAGCATGCGGTCTATCAGGCTGGAGGAAAAAGAAGGAAGAGGGAAAACACATACAGTACATTAAATGAAATCCTTTAACAATATAAGTGTTCATTTTATTGACTGAATGGACGTGGTCTCCAAGAACACGTGAATATTTGGTTCTGGTTAGTGCTGAACATAACATCTGGGTGCAGCAGATGATAAAAGGGCTGATATGTGCTGCGTCCTGAAGAGCTTGTAAAATTCTACTGCTGGTAAAGCGTTTCCCAGATGCAAAAAGGTCTGCACCTGCTCCAATGCCTGTGCCATCTGTCTACTGGAACGAACCAATCAGGAAACGTTTGACCATTTCACGAGTGAATGGTGTGACTCCAGATCTCAGCTCAACACAAAGAGAAGACTTGCAGTGTTGATACTGCCACACGGCCTTCGACTGGTGTTTGCATTTAAAGTGTTTTGTTGAAGCGTCAGATCACTTTGGTGCCGTCTGAATGACTAAGATTACAGCTCAAAATAATCAGCAATTCTCAGCATTTATAACTGATTTATTTTTGGCTGGGGTATGGGAGAGGAGGTCTGTAATAGCAACTTTAAATCTCAAATCTCAATTAATTAGTAGTGTTGCTTTTAAATGTCTCCCATGTGTTTTTTCATCTGCATGAGGGCAGAAGATGAGCATCTTTTAACCAGACGTTACAAAGTATTTCACATTATCATTCATTTTAATTAATCATTATATACACACAGAGATGTATAGTATTGTAATAACACTAATTAAGAACTTAACTAAAGCTTACTTTGCAGTCAAAAACTTTTGAGCACTGACTTGAATAATTTACAAGAGACTTGGTACATGGGGTACAATGATTTTTATGTTTCTATTCTGGGGAAAAGCAAAAACTTCAATTCTCTGCCTGGGGAGAGCTCGTTGTCACAGTATACTTACTTGTGTCATTGCTGCAACATTTTAAAGAAAATAGAGCCACTGAATATATGATGAGTAACATAGTGAAAAACTATGGAAAATTTGCTTTGGATACCGAACAACAGCTGATCAGCAGGCAGCTCAAATTCCACTCAAATGACCCTGCTGAAAGCTGAGACTGCTGTTTTACAGGATTAGGTGATATAGGGAATTTAGGGAGAAGACCAGAGTTAACAGAAGGAGAAGAAAAAAAATCATGTATTTGTATACAAATCACATTTACCTGATTTGTCTACCTTACCTTCATTACAGTAGACAAATATACACATACAGTATGACAGAATATAAATTGATCATAAGCTGGCATTTTTTAAAAAGTATATCATTTCTACTTTAATTTTTTGCTTTCCCTTTCTAGAGCCTCTCCATTATAGGTTTACAATGCAAGATTTTTACTGCCTAGACAAAAAGAAAAAGACAGAAAACTAAATAAAATTGATTTTCTCACAAAAGGGGTGATATTATCTATACATATATTACCACATAGTGGGGACACTAAATGGGAGAAAAAAATGCATCTCAGCCAGAGCATTTCCTTCATTTTAACTTGACGGAAACATTTTTTCCTACCCTACCTAATCCCTGTGTGAACATGCTACACAGTGTGGGCAGATCTTGGTGTTAAAAACTACAGGCGAATACTCTGTGTAGAGTGGTGCTATGTTGGCTGTCAGCTATGCTGGGGATTAGTCAGAGCCTGCTACACTTCCTGGTGACTATGAACAGCCATAGCAACACCAGGAGTTGTGGAGGGGAGAGGCGGCAGCACTGGCCTGAAAATCTGCACATTGGCTGCACAGTGACAATGAAACCTGCTCTATTTAGTTGAACCAGTCTATGACTTTACATATACCAAAATTTACCACTTTTCTCTTTTATATAACATGTAGTTATGGATTTTGGTAAGATAATTAGATCATTTCTTCACCATGATCAAGCCAAACAGATGTCTTCTATAAAGTAAGGTCATGGTCATAAATTGCCTAAATAGACCCAAACCCGAAATGCAGACAGTAAAGCAACATACTGTAATAATCAATGTTTATGCATCCGTGAAAGAAATAAACTCATCACTAATAATCAGTTATACTGATTGTTTTTCCAAATACAAGCTCATACAAGCTTAAATTCACAGCATTTTAATAGATTAATTATTAATTCCCAAAGCGATGATAAATGTATTTTTGAATTGAATTGAAATTAATTAAAACGGGGGTTGCACATAGTTATGTGTGGCTTGTTGCAGAGGTTATGTAAGCACTTTTGCTATCGTGATAAGTTGAAATTCCAGTCTAGCTTTTCAACAAATATGTCCTGCTCAGTCGTTCTCCATTAGGTCCGCTTCTGTTTAGGGTGCAGGTGCAGCAGTCTCCACCTAGTTGGACATGCCTGAAACCCCCTCCCAAGGTAGCCATCCAGGAGGCAACTATCTCGTTTCTAGAACCACCTCAATGTGGAGCAGCACCTTTACTCAGAGTCCTTCCTGATTGCTGGAATATTTCCCCATCTCTACAGCAGAGCCCAGCCACTCTCAAAGAATAAAAGAATTAATTATTTTTTAGGCCATGACATATCTAAACACAAGTTAAATAGCAATGTAAAGTGTTGTTTTCAATTCGACCAAGAATTTCAGCAAAAATTTTTTTTTTTTTTAAATAAATGTTTGTGTTGTATCCGTTTTATTCTAAGGAGAGCCAGATTGAGATGGGCCCTCAGAATGTAATGTGCACATGTTTGTACATGAGTCTGTATCTCTAAGCATTAAGGTGGAATGCTGGCAGACTGGCATGTTCGCTTCGGTGTGGTGCTGTTAGCACCCATGTCCGGTCCAGCAGACCTGGCCATGCTGGGGTCAAGTAAACCACAGCAGATAACTTGATTAGAGAAACAAAAAATGTGATTTGTACATGTAATTGATTGTTTTGTTTAAGTCAACTGTCTAGACTTTTTACCCTGCCTGTATACTTTTATTCCTAAGTGTTCCCTGTACAATGTTTTTTTTCCTTGCTAAAGTTGCACTCGCATGACATGACTCTGGCATTAGGACTGTGGATGTGAGTGAACTAAGGCGGTACACCTCAGTCTATCTGTTGGCTTTGGTGTTTCTTCATGTTTATACCCGACCCAGCTGCTGCAAAGAAATTGCAGGGACCAATGAAGTATGCTGATTCAGATTCTTAAAAGTGCTACCCACCAACAAGCAGTGTCACCATTCGTATTACTCTTTTGGATCCATTCATCAGGTTTAATGTATATATTAGACCACAATAAAAATGGCATAATTTTCCCCCATATCGACTGATAATTTATCTGTCTGACAAAAATTGTGCATCTCTTACAAAAAAGAAAAAAACCTGATATTAAGCTCTGGTGTACACAGACTCCTTACATGAAAATCGCACTACAATAATCAATACAGAAAACATTTATCTTAAAAGCATCATTAGCTTCAAAATGTAAATCAAGCACACAGCTGCACAAAGAATAATGTAGTACAACCAAAAAGCAGTCAGTGCACAGCAGTCAATAACCCTGAAGACCCTACATAGATATAGCGTCATGTCCCATCTCTATCTCATATGTGAGCTTACAGATGAAACTGACTTTGTACATTTTAAAGATATCATTTTCAAAGCTATAAATGTTTTCTTGAATCTATGTTTGATAGTTTAACAAGACCACTTTTCTTCCCTACAAATGGCTGTCTAGTCTTTTTTCGTCTCTCAACTTTTACAGTGCATGGTAACCTGCCCAGCCATCCCAATTCCTTTACTCGAAGAATTGGTCTGGCTCCTCGGGATTTGAATTTGACTTCTACAGTTCCAACAGATGCGGAAGATTTTGCCTCTGGGCGTATAAAATGGACATGGATAGGGGTACAAATATATCCAGGAAGCGTGTATCAAAGTTTATTTCAGTGAAGCATGTGAAGACGTCTGAAGCCTCACTGGCAGGATTTACCAGGGTGCTGGTAAGTGGTTTTTTGATTCCTCTGCATGGGGAATCAGAGGTAGGAAATCTGCATGAGTTCTCTGAGTCTCCTCCCACGCAGAGCCATCTGCATCACAGGTGATCCCACCAACCCATCACACAGCTTCTTCATTCTGCTGCCATAAGGGAAGAGACTGCGGAGTTTGAGGGCCAGTCCAGCAGACTAAAGGACAGCTTCATCCACCAGGCTGTCAGGAAGCTGAACTCTCTGATGGTTCTTGAACTGCACCAACCACCTTAAACAGCACCTGAGGTGTTTAAGTCACATTACCTGTACAAAAGCCTATCAGTCACATTACCTGTACAAAAGCCTATCAGTCACATTACCTGTACAAAAGCCTATCAGTCACATTACCTGTACAAAAGCCTATCAGTCACATTACCTGTACAAAAGCCTATCAGTCACATTACCTGTACAAAAGCCTATCAGTCACATTACCTGTACAAAAGCCTATCAGTCACATTACCTGTACAAAAGCCTATCAGTCACATTACCTGTACAAAAGCCTATCAGTCACATTACCTGTACAAAAGCCTATCAGTCACATTACCTGTACAAAAGCCTATCAGTCACATTACCTGTACAAAAGCCTATCAGTCACATTACCTGTACAAAAGCCTATCAGTCACATTACCTGTACAAAAGCCTATCAGTCACATTACCTGTACAAAAGCCTATCAGTCACATTACCTGTACAAAAGCCTATCAGTCACATTACCTGTACAAAAGCCTATCAGTCACATTACCTGTACAAAAGCCTATCAGTCACATTACCTGTACAAAAGCCTATCAGTCACATGATCTGTACAAAAGCAACATCTCTCAACAGACCCAAATGTACATGTTTTTGTCTATGTATTTATTTTTTATTTTTCTTGTGTCTTTTTTGTTTTGTTTTTTTGAGTTAGCTGAGAGAGAAAATCTATTTTAGTTTTGTATATGTGCTCTAATACGTGGCAGAACTGACAATACAGCAAACTTTGATCTTCAACTTGAACTTTATATTGGACAGTGAAACACAAAGAGGTTACCCCCATATCTTGTGCATCGATTGCAATTGATTTGTGGATTGTGAATCATGTTTGGGAGTATTTTGATCTAATCTCTTCTCTTTGTCCAGTAGATGGCTTAGTAGAGCAAATGAAGCCTAAAGCGGCTTTGCACTTGAGTGAACCAATTTGATGAAAAGCTTCATTGCTTCATGAAGCTTAATCTCCCCCAGCACTATTTGGAGATCAAGGGGGAAAAGATGAAAAAAGGTCTGGCACAGTGTCCAACTAGGAAGTAGCAGTACAGGTGGAAAGATAGTAAATCAAATTTATTAGACAGTTCAGTATAGCTACAGAAAACCCCATCTTTATGGAGGTTTGAGAAGCATTTGCCTTTGTAATGCCATGATGAAAAAGTGACATCTGCACATGATAGTTGAAATGCATACAGTAGGGAGAACAAGTATTTGATACACTGCCAATTTTGCAGATTGTCCCACTTGCAAAGCATGTAGAAGTCTGACATTTTTATCATAGGTACTATTTCAACTGTGCGTGATGGAATCTAAAACAAAAATCCAGAAAATCACAGAGAATGATTTATAAGTAATTAATTTGTATTTCATTGCATGAAGTATTTGATCCCCTACCAACCAGTAAGAACTTAGTTCTTCTTTAAGAAGCCCTCCTGTTCTCCACTCATTACCTGTATTAACTGCACCTGTTTGAACTTGATAGCTGTATAAAAGACACATGTCCACACACTCAATCAAAATCAACCTCTCCACAATAGCAAAGACGAGAGAGCTGTGCAAGGACATCAGGGATACAATTGTAGACCTGCACAAGGTTGACATGGGCTACAGGACAACAGGCAAGCAGCTTGGTGTGAGAGCAACAACTGTTACTTGTTAACTTAGAAAATGGAAGAAGTTCAAGATGACGGTCAATCTCCCTTGGCCTGGGACTCCATGCAAGATCTCATCTTGAGGGGTATTAATGATAATGAGGAAGGTGAGGGAACAGCCCCGACCTACACAACAGGACCTGGTCAATGACCTGAAGAGAACTGGGACCACAGTCTCAAAGAAAACCATTACGCCTTCAAGAATTAGAAGGTCATGTGGTCTGATGGGACAAAAATAGAGGTTTTGGGTCTAAACTCCAATCACCGTTTTTGGAGGAAGAAGACAGACGAGTACAACCTGAAGAACACCATCCCAAACGTGAAGCATGGAGGTGGCAATATCATTTTTTGAGGATGCATTTCTGCAAAGGGGACAGGATGACTACACTGTATTGAGGGGAGGACAGATGGGGCCATTAATCGCAAGATCTTGGCCAACAACCTCCTTCCCGCAGTAAGAGCATTGAAGATGGGCTGCGGAACCTGGTCAAGAACTATAGGAAACATCTGATCTGTTAATGCTAACAAAAGTTTTTGTACCAAATATTAAGTTCTGTTTTTCTGAAGTATCAAATACTGATGTCATGCAATGAAATACAAATTATTAATTAAAAATCATACAATGTGATTTTCTGGATTTTAGTTTTCGATTCCGTCACTCACAGTTGTAGAGAACCTATGATAAAAATTACACACTTCTTTACTGTGGTTTTTACAAAAGTTATCCAATTTAAGCCTGAGAATGTACGTCGGACCCTGAAAGCTGGCAGCCTCCTCCACAGCATACGCTGCATTCTGTGCAGCACCTTGATTAAACACCTACTTGACCATTCACAACCACAGTCACCGTTTGCAGTTTTAAATGGCTGATGTCGGGTTCTTTTTAACAGTTTCTTCAGAGGTGATATCTTTTGTTGCACCACAAAAACCTGTGGTGTGTAAGATGTAACACAATAGGAACAAACAGTGTCTGTTTAAGGTCAGTGCAGGTTAATCTTGTGGAACTGCATTAACAGTGCTGCCACTCTGAAGTTACAGCCCATCAGACCGTGGACAGCTGAGTTCCCTTCATGCAGGATGTTTTTCTCATCGTTTAAAGGTTATGAAGTAGGGTGTTCATACCAGTCTTTCTTTTAACATTAAGGCTTTACTATGATGTCTGACTGATCTTTGAACTGATCACTGAACTGTGATTTCAACTCGTTTCCTTTTTGTGTAAAGTGTGATATTACTTGATTTCTGTACCAGTCCTGGTTTTCCAGGACCCCACCCCCCACCCCAGATTTTCCAGGGACATGCAGCAACACTCAACAAATCATTATGCAAATAATGATTTTAAATTCTGAGCAGAATTTGGAAAGAAAAAATTAGCTGCCAAAGAAAGGAAACAAAAATCAGACAAGAAGAATGATTTCTATGACTTACTCTTTACAGGTACTGGAGACGTGGGCAGGTACAGTGTATTTACAGTCCATGATCATGGTGAGGGTCTCACTGTCGTTAGCTTCCTGGAAGGGTGGCTGGCCACAAACCAACATGAACAGGATCACACCAAGACTCCATATGTCTGAGGCAGAAGGACACACACAGGGACATAACGTGAATCCATGACAAATGATACCATTTAGTTTTTCAGTTATCTTGGCAGAAATTCAGCCAAAACTGAGCACTCTTAAAAAAATCATTACAATTTCCTATACTTATACTTCAAACGAGACAGTGAAAACTAAAATAAATGAGCAGTAAAACATCAACTTAAAAGTTAAAGTCCTTTGCAACATTTAAATACTGTTTATTTTCCATGTATTTTTATTGTACAGACAGCAGAAGACAAGTCCAGATAAACCTGGGGGACCAGAAGGACGTGGAGTACTTAGAAGTGCAGGTATAGTAATTCAAATCAGGGTTATCCTAAATTTCTTTTAAAAAAGAAAAAAGGACTTGTTAATTGAAACCTGAGGCCACCTTTTCGGGTTAAAATTGCACTTTGAATCTTTATTTCACTCCTCTGAAACTATCTGCCATCTCTGTCCAGAGTGGACATTACTTTTCTCAAAAGAGCGCCCATTATCCTGGAGATGTACGAGGACTGCCGAGTCTTGACCTGAGGAGCCAGCTTTCCTATATTGTGACATGTTTTTTTAGTAGTAACTGACTTCATAAAGTCTTTCAGATGAGAGGTAAAACTCTTTCAAGAAACAAGAAAATAAGTCCAACTGCATTCCATTTAAACTTTTAGTTATACTCGAACGTGTTAACTAAAAGTCTCAAACAAAATAAAATCCTTCAGATGTTCCTCCACATCTTTCTCTCAGGTGCTGTAAGTTCACCCATCATGTCACCCTTGTAGGTGCTTCTACAACTTATTTGCACATGGTGGAAGCGAGTGTCAGATTCAGAAACTTACTGTGCTCACATACATTGTTATAATGCAAAAGTGTCTGTTTCCTAATGTGCAATGAATGTCCACTGAATTTGTCTGTACATATACATATATAGGCTTATTCATGTGTGCATATCTGCGGATGATAATTTCACTCAGGCAACGCGGTTTACCAACCCAGAAATATGCATCCACACTCACGCAATTTAAGTCAAGTAGGGGAAACAGAACTGACAGGATTAGGGCGAGAACGTTCCTCTATCATGGAGTTGGGACAGTTAACACACCCCTGTCACTACTAATATTGTGCAGTGATTTCACTTGTCTTTTATACAAACCTACTTACAGGGTTTCAGAATCTTCAAATCCTTGAAAAACTTCCACCCGTTTCAGAACTTTCAGGTAGACACAAAACTTTAAACTACTCACAAAACTTAAAACTCTTACGAATTGACTCAGCTTTTTAAAACATTCTCAATACTTCAGTGAGGGATGACAACTAGAACCACTGCAGGCAGAATCAGAACCAGCCTGAACAAAACCATAACGCCGGACACAACCTGAAACACCCCAGACAGAACCAGAACCATGCTGAACACAACCAAAACCACCCCAAACAAGCAGAACCACCCCAGAAAGAAACAGAACACTCCCAAACAGAACCAGAACCATGCTGAACACAACCAAAACCACCCCAATCACAAGCAGAACCACCCCAGAAAGAACCATAACCACCACAAACACAACCAGGACCACGTTAGTAAGAAACAAAACCACCTCAAACCCAAGCAGAAACATCCCAAACAGAACCAGAACCATCCCCAATAAAATTAGAACCACCCCAAACACAAGCAGAACCACCTCATGTCAAACACAACCAGAACCGCCTCAGACAGAACCAGACTCGCCCCCCAACAGAACCACAACCACCCTGCACAGAACCAGAACCACCTCAAACAGATCCACAACCACCCTGCACAGAACCAGAACAACATAAGACAGAACCAGAGCCACCTCAACCAGATCCACAACTACAATCCCTTCCTCTTCTTCTTTCTACTGAGCTCCATTCTAATTACTCTTCTCCTTTACTGTTTTTTTAACTCAATCTTTATTTGGATGAATTTAAAATTTTTTAGCAATTCAAAAGATTTTCCACCTTCTTCATACAGTCCAACAATTTTATTTAAGATCAACACTACTTCAGCCATCAGTCCTTCCTTTTGTGGCTTTCAGACACCTGGTACGTTTGATCATTCTGTTGGAATTTAGGCTTCTTCTTCACGTACTTCCTCTCTTCAGCACATACTTCCTTTCTTCAGATTATCTTCTGTTCAGCTCATCTTCTTTTCAACTGATCTTCCTGCCTTGGGGTTATTCTTCTTCTCTTCAGCCTGTCTTCAGCTCATTTTCCATTTTTAAGCCCATCTTCTTCTCTTCACCAAACATTCTCCTTTTCAGTGCCTCTTCCTGTCTTCAACTCCTCCATTCTTCCACCATCTTAAGAATTATCAAACGTTTGAGGTAGGTTTTACCATTTCTTCAAATTTTTACCTAACTTTGGGAATTGTGGAATTTGACAACTTTCTAAATATGTTTTATTTTACTTTTATGATAATAAACAGGGACAAAAAGAAGCAACTAGAACGAAGCATTGGACGAGTGGCTAAAATCCTAAAGCTGACATCACTGCAAGTTTGCTACCCCACAAACTGAAGAAAAGGTTTTTCCTCCACGCATGCCTGCCCGCTAAGCTGCAGCACCCTGGCTGTGAGCTACGCAAGTGAATTAACAGTCAATTAACCCCCAAGCACAATCAAAATCAACATTTGACATTGTCAAAGATGCTTTTATAAGATAAAAATCACATTCTGGGGTTTCCAGCAAACAGATTATTAAATGCAAGCTGTTGAGTTTCGTAGCTAGGCTGGTTTTAATGAATTTGCATTATACAAATTTTAAATATAGATTACATAGCGATGAACTAAATTAAATGAATTGGAATTACTTGGACCAAACTGCAATACAATTGGAATGAAATGGATTGCCCTTAATAGGACAGTATTGAGCTTGTTTTCTGTGTAAAGTGCCTAAACTTGACTTTATTATTTTTTTTTTAAACTGGCAGTATACAAATAAAATCAACTAAAGTAAAATTGATAAAGTTTGGAAAAATGTGTGACTGATGTAATTTAAAAGCATACCATTTCAGTTGGTATTTCAGATTTATTGTGCCATCTGGGAAGAAAGATCATTAGGAACGCAGTGGGATTAAAAGAGTTTGAGAGCTGAGATGGTAGGAGAGAAGTTAATAGATGGTCAAGTGCTCACACTGTCTGACAGATAATGCAAATACCTATTTTACCGTACTTTTATTATGGGAAATTAGAGCTGCAACAAATAATAAACATAGTAGACTAAAATCAATAAGAAAATCAGCTGCCAACAAATTTAATAATAGATTATTTGTTGGTTACATCATCACACATTGTTTCATGCTGTGGATGGGAACACCTCTAAAAGGAATAATGGCCTTCATGTTTCTTTTTATGACATGACAGTCAATATAACAACTTTAAAAAAAAAGCTTTAAAAAACAAATAAAAAAAACAAACAACATATTTTTGTCTCTTTTTCATTTTTTTCTGTTTTGGATGCGTTCTGTTCACTGGTGGGAGTTTGTTCACCTGTGAGCTCACTGAGGCAGAACTCTGCCAGGAGTGATACAGAGAAAAGAGAAAATTTTTAAAACAACAAGAAAGAATGCTTGGTGCGTTTTTCAAATACTATGGCCCAAATATTTCAGAGATTGTTCTCCAAAACCCGATAAAACTCCATTTAGGAGTCACAGCAGTGAGAAAAAACGTTACAGATGTACGACCTTGGACTGTAAATACGCGAGTGACATGCTGGTGAATCTCGTCTGTGTTCATATTTCAGACGTCCTGGAGGTGCTGCAAAGACTTGTTTATGCATGCAAAAGTATTTCTCTGGTTTCTGGTCTTCTTTTCCTTTCACCTGCTCCCTTCAGGGGTCGCCACAGTGAATCATCCACCTCCATCTAACCACATCCTCTTCTGTCACACCAACAAACTTCCTGTTCGCTTACATTCCCAGTAGTTTTTGAATGTTCTAGATATCTTAAACAGTCTAGGAGTTATGTTTGACAAGTACTGCTGCTGGCAATGACAGGATGGTCGTAAAGGGATCTTAACTTGCCCTAACTTTGTTTATTTTTATAGTCTTATGTTAATTCATTACAGAAGTTAAACCACATATTTTTGACAGAAAAAAAATAATGTCCTCCAGTTAGTTTGCAAATGCCTTAAACAATATCAGGCTAATTTAAAAACCTAACAGATAAATAAAATGGTTCAAGTTATTGTGCAACTGAAAATCAGATTAGTTGATTGTTTCAATAATTGATAGATTACCCATTATAAAAATAGTTGTTAGTTGCAGCCCTAGTAGATGGATGGATATAGATATAAATGGTGTTTATCCTTTTTCAGGCAGGCACTCTGCATGTTGAAATCTTCCCAACTAAACATTCTGAGACCTAAAGAAAACAATAAATTGTATGAAATAATTGTCCACAAGTATTTCAGTCTCAGTGATTGATGTCAGTCACCTGAAGAAGCTATCAGGTAGTTTAAACAGTACAGTTGCTCACACCAGTAGTAACCCGTCACCTACGTATAGGCTAAACAGCGTCGTCGGCGTTTACGCCTGTTCGTTGTCTTTTGTGCCACTCTGTAATTGCACCAACAAATGCTACATGGTGGATCCTGCAGGGCTAAGCTTCCTTTTGATCGCTTTCTGCTTGTACTTCAGACAAAGCAACGAAGCAAATGGAGCTTGAAAACAATGAAGTTATACAAGAAGTGGGATCTAAATAAATTAAGAACAACAATGCTACCAAGCAGACCAATTACACTTGTTCTGGTCCACGCCAATGTAATGTGTTGCGACATTTATGAAAGGAAAATGTCAGAGTATGTCGCACTTTATGGCACAGGTTTCCCTGCTACAGTGAAGATATACCGATAGATTGGCACTGAACCCCAAACAAGGCTTTAAATGTCATGTTCACTATAAACCTGCTATTTTTTACTATGATGTCCAACAAAAGTACTGGATTGTAAACACGTCAAAACATGAGTGATCCAGAATCAACTATGTACCTAAATCTCCCACAGTAAAGAGTACTGCTGCTGCTAAAATAAAAATATAAAAAAAGTTTTTAAAAAATAACCAACTAAAACAAAACTAATTTTAAAACCCACACATATTCTTTTTTAACAATCTAAAATAGTTAAATGCACATTTGTTGGCATACATTTTCACCACAAGCAACCATCACAGCAACCACTTTTAGATTATTACTGAGTATTTAACACACACACACACACATACATATATACATATATATATATATATATATATATTTATATATATAAATAAAACAATAGTGTCCAACAAAAAGTTTTAACTACCCTTTTCATAAAAGTGTTACTGCTTTGAGTATCACAAAGGAAAATACATCATGTGGGTGCAATACCATTATCACTACCGGTGCGCCCCAGTAACCGAGCCAACTGTGCAGCAACGACGGCAGTCTGATGAGCATGAGGCAGAAAAGACAACGAGCAGCATGACAGCTGTCAAGGATGTGAATCAGAAAGAGGAAAATAAAGTCAATGCGATCCCAATGCAAATCACTATATTTGAAAATAATCATATTTGAATTTGGGCAAAAGTATGAAAAGTATGTTAGAAAGTCTGTTTGAAAACACATTTCAGGAGCAGAGCATTGCTCAGATGACCCACTCTCCTGGATTTCTAAATGTAATCTTATGATACTGTACATTTTAAGTTAACAGAAACAATTACCGGTACTTCTACACCCCGTGATCAGCATAACTTTCAACTTGCAGTTTAAACCTGACGGTCTAACTCTTTTTATTGGAAAATACAAACAGCACACACAAAAAAATGTGTGACCAGTTGTGACCATCAGTGAGTATCCCACCACCATCCACTAGCTGTCCATCATGTAAATACGTTGTAAAAAACAAAACAAAAAAATACGGCTTCATACGCAGGCCTGGTGGGTGTTCCAGAAAAGGTTTTATCACTTACCAGTGAGAACTAAACCTTTGTTTTGTGTTTTAAAAAAACACAGCGTATATTCTTTGGCACAGCAGCACACCTCCTGAACAAAGCTGGGTTTGTTTAGGTTATGCTGAAGCTGAACCTGGGGAGTATTGCAGAGAGCAGGTTTCACTTGTTTCTGCATCCTTTTACATTGTAATTAAAACATCATCATCATCATAAAAATGTCTTACAAAAGTAAGTGTGTAATCTAAAACATTTTCAGATTGATTTTGTGTTGTTCACGTGAATGAGGCCTGCATTTATGCAGTAATTATTTGCCAAGTTCTCCTTGGCAGATACGGATGTAGTTTGTAGCATTATTAAATTATTAAGGTTGTCTCACCTTCATAAGCCTTCAGAAGAACTTGTGGCTCTAATTCTAAGAACTGTATGGTCCATTTTTCAGCATCATTATTGTGGTGTTAATGCTTCATAGATGATGTCTACATAAGTTAGGCATGTAAGGGCTCAACCCTGTGATGACTGAAACAGATTTGATTGATCTCATTCATAAGTGGAACTGAAAGCTTGGGTTTAGTTGATGCCTGTGCAGAACACGTCAGCTCAAGGTTTATCTAAGGGCTTGTAAAACTCTTCTAATTCTATGAACTGGAAACAGACAGAGTGGGGGCACCGTGCACACCAAACCAAAACAAGCAGAAGAGTTTTTGCTCAAGATTGTGCACATGATGATGAGGGGGGCAGAGGTTTGGAAATATGTTTGGTCAAAAAAAAAAAAAAAAAAAAAAAAAAAAAAACTGGGTAAGCATGGTTTCAAGTACAGAAAAGTCAGTACCGCAATTTGCATGATCAATAAGGCAAAAAACAAGCAACAAAGGAACTACAACTAAAACGTTTGAACAGCAATCGTACAAAATTAAAACGTCAGCCCAATGAACATGCCCAATGTTATGAAGCAAAGAAAGGCAAAAATGCTAAAACATAAAGCAAGCAGGAAACACAGTCAGCAGCCTCTACCTTTAACTAGTATAACCAGAATAGTCTGCATCATTTTAATACCTTGGGAGGCCCCCTAGGCAACTAACGGCTGCCAGAATATATTTGGAAACCCACTCACTTATTTTTATTTTGTACCATCAGTAATAGCCCGTCACAGCGTTCTGGGTTTAGCTCACACATGTTACATCACCTCTTCCTCTCTAAATGCACACACGCTGAACCAAAATCTAGATCATCCACCATAGACAAAACGGATTTAGAAACATTTACATTTTTCACACACACACACCCTCCACCGAACTAAAGGTCATATTCACTAGCACCTACTCGCTCTGCTCCACTCTACTCTATTTTAAGGGTTTTCCACTAGTACAGTTAGTACTTCCTTATTTCGCACCTACTTGGCTGGGGTTCCAACCGAGCCAAGTCGGGCTGAAAACGCACCGTCACCAGGCTGCAGGCCACTAATTGGCCAAAGAGTAACATCTCTGATGAGTCTTGAACATCCACCATATTTAAAACCAAGCAACAGCAAATACGAAATGTACTTTACAACTAAACTTTGGGACAGCAAAAATGACAAGCAAACAAGGAGGAGGTCCACACATTTTTGTGCCCCGTGTCTGATGACCGGATTCAGAGGGAACTCGATGGGGCAATGTGGAATAAGAACCAAGGCTCCACCCACATTGAGGTGATACTGAACTGTAATGGAAATCAACTGAGACCACCATTTCAAATGCAGAGGAAAACTACATAAGTGATGAAATTGATACCAGAGCCCGAACTAAACACCACCAGGCAGTGGAAACTGGTCGTACGCTGTTACCAGAACTTGTTTCATGCCTCTCATATAATATGCTGCAAGCCAGTCCAAATGCAGCAATCGGTTTTACAAAAGACATCTGGATATCTAAAGTCAGCTTGATGTGAACATTCATATTCCTGCTTCTCAGTTTTATTAAAGTTCAAGATTTGTTTTAAAAACAAACAAAAATAAATGTGGGAGACAAGGTGCTGTAAATCTTCAGGGCCCACAGGGATGATCAGACTTGTTTTGGGGTTTTTTTTATATGGTTGATTAGACAAAAACTTGACAAAGATCAGAATCATCAAATTACATCTTTAAAAGATAAAAACCAGAATTCCCAAAGAAAGCAGCTGACGAATCTCTGGTTACCACAGCAGCCAGAGCCTCTTTACATTACAATGATTCAGTCCAAGATAAAGTTTCTGGTCTTATGCTGCATTTTATTATTTTCATTAATACTTTCTAAAACATAAAAGGACACAGCTCCAGAAAAATGGGTTACTCATTCACTCTCCACACCCTAATATACAATACCAATGTTTAATTGATGAGTGGATTCAGGGTGAGTGTGAGTATGTGACAAAAGGAAAAAGAAGTTTCCTCAGCCATGCTCAAGTCTGTATGGGAAACAGTGGAAGCAAATGACACCTAGCTGATCATATATGAAACCACACTTGAGAGTATTGCATGGACTTATACTCATGAAACTGGATTTAAAATCTTTCAGGAGTAGCACAGGAGTATGCACAAACACCCTCTGAGCAGCTACAAACATTTCATTAACCACTGCCATCATTTTTTTTTTTTAAATCAATGAAGCTACTCAATATAATAGCTGATGTGTCATTTCATGGAAGGACACAATCTGTCAGTCTTCATGGAAAATCAATGAGACAGTTAATTCAGTGCAACGGGACACCCACGGACATGAGTGTAAGTAGAGCTGACCTCGCACCACATGGCCTATAGCCATCAGCAAAACGATCGGTGTCAAGCACTGTTGGCAACATGCTGCAAACACAGAAGCTTGTGTTTAAAACAACTCCAAGAACAAAAAAAAAAGAAAAAAAAAACCCTCGTTAACATTGACATACTGTGACACAGTGTGACAAAAAGATGCAAGTCTCTTTCCAACGCTACTAGATTGGGCTTTTACTTTGATGCTTTTTGTAGTGTTGTAGTGTGCTCGGAAAACCTTGTGTGTTATAGCACCTGATGAGAATTTCTGGGAGAGGTTTTATAAGTGGTTTATAAATGGTGCAGAGACAGTCAGTGCCACAGGCAACAAGGCTGGTCATTATAACCCAAAGCAGTGAAAAGATCAAGCAAGACAAAATGAAAACTGTGATTGGTAAAATGGATATAGCTTCATAAATGGTTGCAAAAATGTGGCTCACATCCTCTCAGTTGATTCCTTTAATCAACAACATGACTTACTTGATTACTGAAGCATCACTCATCAGCCTACATGCTTTACGTACCTACAGCTGGAGCATCATACTCGTCGCCCAGCAGTATTTCTGGTGCAGAGTATGCCAGAGATCCACAACTAGTAGTCAACTTTTTCCCAGGCTGAAATTTATTACTGAATCCAAAGTCGGTGAGCTTAACGAGTCCTTGTTTTTCGAAGAAGACCACATTCTCAGGCTTTAGGTCCCTGTGAACCACATGCAAACGATGGCAGTAGGAGATGGCGTGGACGATCTGAGCAAAGTATTTCTTTGCCAAGTCTTCATTTAGACCTTCCTCATGTTTCATAATGTAGTCAAACATATCCCCTCCATCGCCTAGCTCCAAGATGAGGTAAAGCTTGGTTTGAGTGTCTATCACTTCATACAGGCGCACAATATTGGGGTGCTGCACGAGCTTCATGCAGCGGACTTCCTGGAAAAGGTGACCTGTTGCTACTGTGTCCAGCTTAGTCTTGTCAATCACCTTCACGGCCACTTTTTCCCCGGTGAAGACGTGGCGTGCCAGCTTGACCACAGCGAAGTGGCCACGGCCCAGCGTCTTATCAAGGTCGTACAGGCCAGCAATCTTGCCATCATAACCCCGCTTGAAGCCCGCCATAGCTGGAGAGGGCGATGGGGAGAGGGGAGCCCCTGCTATAGGCAGGGGCACGTTGGTGGCGTCTCGGGGGTCCAGCTTATTTCAGTTCATCCAAGGCCAAAGAACAAACCCATGGCTGCAGATTCCTGCACATACAACACAGACACAATTATTGGAAGCACAATAAACACTCAATGCATGTCAAAGGCAACGTCAGGATAAAAAAATAATAGTACGGGCATCTTCTTATGGACATATGGATCTGAAAAAAATCTTAAAATCGTTCAGGACCGTGAAATAATAGTTCGGGACAGAACCTAATGCAGGGGGGCGTGAACTATTGAGATATTTGACGGAATAATTCATTTAGGTTAAATTGGAAAACAAAGAGGAGAAAGTAGAGAAAAACAGATTTTGACAGCTAAACGTGAAGTCCTGTACGAGACCAGTCGTCTTGAATGTGGCGACGCCGCGTCAGCTCGTTCAGACGGACGGTTCACACTGAAACGCATCCCAGCCGCTACCTCGCGGTGTCACGGAGACAATTAAAACTTCTCTACGCCCAACTGCCCACTCACGGGACGGACCTGCCCGGGTCCGTGCCGCCCGGGTCCGTGCCGGGCTGTAAGAGGCCCGGTCCACGGCGCGTCCCTGACGCTAGCCCGGCGGCACGAGCGGCTAGCTCGTTGTTCATTGATTTGTCAACGTTAGCACACCGACAGACCGCCGTCAAACGGCGCCGACACGGCCTCTCCGCCGTAGTACTGTGTACACCGACTCGTTTTCTAACGCTGTAACGGGACACGGGCCTCGCAGGTTCGCAGACAGCCTTTAAATACCTGGCAGATCGCGCTGGTTAGCGTGTAGCGTGTAGCGGCTAAGGCTGCCGCGGCGCGCAGACTCGCCTCTTCGGTTTCTCCTCCGCAAACATGAAGATCTCCGAGCGGGTATCTGTCCGGCCGTCTACTGGAAAAGAGGCTGAGACGGGTTAGAAGAGAACACGGGGGTGGTAACGCGTGTCCGCGCCGGCCGAGGCAGCCAGAAAGTGCCTATGCCCGGGGATCATCTGTGAAACGAGGTATTGCATCGCTGGCAACGAACTGCCTTGGTCGCTGGTCGCTGCTCGCACCCTCCCAGTCGAGGCGACGCGCTGCTGCGTTCACACGCTGCCAACCGCCGTGGCTTATCCGCGCCTCGTGAAAGACCCCGCATTTACATATGTAGATGGCCGTAGCAGCTCAAAAACAACACAAAAGTGCAATACTATATACAGAAATGTATCATATACCAGCTAAATACGCAATAATAACTGAGCAGGAGTTTGTGAAATTATTGCACATGACCCATCTGTGCAGTCACATGAGGCAAAAAATTAAATAAGCAAGTTGAGGGTACAACTTAACTGTAGAGTTGTACAGTCTAACAACAGTGGGAATGACAGAGCCGTGGTCCTCCCTACACTGAGGTGGATCAGTCTGCCGCTGAAGGAGCTGCTCAGAGCCCCTGATGTTTGACGCCGTGGGTGAGAGCGGTGTCAGCTTGGTTAACATCCTCCTCTTACCCACCTCCTCCACAGACTCCAGCAGGCAGCCCAGGACAGAGCTGGCCCTCCTGACCAGCTTCTTCAGTCTTTTTCTGTCTCTGTCAAAGTTGCCTGGCCCCCTGCAGATGACAGTATAAAGAGGCTTTCATCAAGTCATTTAAAAGTCTGTAGTATGTGTGTGTACACCTCAAAGGACCTCAGTCTCCTCAGAAGGTGGAGGTGACTTTGGCCCTTCTTATACAGCGGATCACTGTTGTGGGACCAGTCCAGTTTGTTGCTGGGGTGAACACCCAGGTATCTAAAGCTGTCCACCAGCTCAATGTCCGAGGTCAGGATGTTCACTGGTGTGTGTGGTGGTGTTCCTCTTCGGAAGTCAATCACCATTCCCTTTGTTTTACTGGAGTTTAGAACCAGCTGGTTCCGTTCACACCAGTCCACAAAGAAGTCCATGATGGCTGACCTGTATTCCAGATCATTCCCCTTAAACACACAGCCAACAATGGCTGAGTCATCAGAGAAGTTCTGGAGGTGACATCTGTCGATGTCTTAAATGAAGCCTGATGTAAAGAGGAACTGTCAGAAGATGTAGCCTTGGGGGCGCCGGTGCTGCAGGTCACCTCCTCAGACATAGTTTTGCAGTTTCACACACTGTGAGGTAGTCCGTGCGAGTTGCTGAGGTTGTCCACGGTCCATGCGGCCAGCTGTCCCTCCACTCCTGTCACCTCCAGCTTGTTCTTGTCCTTGTGGTGTACAGATATATGTATATATGTGTATATATGTGTATATATATATATATATATGTGTGTGTGTGTGTGTGTACACACCACAACATCACAAATGATTAGAAATTATATAATAAAGATGACCAAATTGTAGACATTTAGCTTTAATTGTGAAGGTTTCACAAGAATATGCCATTTGCTATTTAGAAATGTAAGTTATTTCAAGCAAAATACCTCTATTTTCAAAGGCTTTTCAATGTATTTGAACAATGTGCATTAATTGTAAATACTTGGATAAAAATTCTTTGTAGTCAATGACTGCCTGACGTCTGGAGCCCATGGACATGAACAAATCCTAAGTTTCCTCCCTGGAGATGCTTTGCCAGATCTTCACTTCAATCATCTTCAGGCACTGGATGATTGAGGATCTTTCTGTCTTCAGGAAATGAAACACGTGTTCTGTTAGTAGAGATCAGGAGAACGACTTGGCTGTTGAAGAATATTCATATTCGTATGGTAAGGGTTTTGTTTCTTTGGTTTTTCAAATTCATCATACTCATACCTTGTGACAGACCGGCAGCCTGTCCAGTGTTTACTCCTGCTTTTCATCTGCAAAGAGCTGGGAAAGGCTACAGGAGAGCCTGGTGACAGATAACGGATCATCATATTTAGGCTATATTTATTTTTTTTCCCAACAATTCATCCTGCAACAATAGAATTGACCTTTTAAGGTTATCAACGTATTATTTGCTTCAGTAAATGAACTATTTGTACTTGTTAACAACCTAAGAACGTTTGTTTGTACTTTAATTGTTTGATGTATTGCAAAATGACTGCGTTGAGATAATGTTCTGAATCAGCCAACATGACTGCGGTTTTTCCGAGGATAACTGGAACGCAGCATTGGAGCATCACTAACCGCATTTACATCTGACGTCAAAGTCTTTTGATTAGAAAGGCTGCAACACAGATTTGGTAGGATAAACAAGAAGGTTGTATATGAATTTTGATTTAAAACTCAACAGCTGGTTCAAAATCACATAACGAATTTTAAAGACAGACTGTTGAAAATGTGTTTTTTTTTTCTTCAATATACTTATAGCAGTTCGTCTAGTCTAAAATTAAAATTGAGAGTGAAAAACTGTCCACTAATCTTACGATAAATTATATATTTTGTCACAAAATGCAGTAGCATGGTTTTCCCACCAACCTGGTACTTTCGGTTTGTTGTTTTTTTATTGTCTGTTTTTATGCCTGTCAGGCGTTTCTCTAAATTAAGCCTGTAGCGACATCTAGTGACGGAAATTAAGACCAAAGTGCCTTAACTCAGCTTCCACTTTCTTTCTTGCTCTGGCCAGTTTGACCCGAGCTTTAGTGCTTTAAAAGGGTTATCGATCAAAGTAATTAGATGTGCTTCTTCTGCTTAGTGGGTCTATTTCAGGTCTGTCAGTGACTACCCATTTAAGAGTATATAAATGTTGATGAGCAACACATTAGGCTTCTTGTTCACGTATGGTGTTTACTGTGTGATGATAAGCAGTCTCACTCCAGAATGAATAAAAGTTACTTTGGTCCATGCCTCAAACCATAGTAATTTCACAATCAAGACTGAAATGCATACATTTGAAGCTGTCACATGTTATTAAGAATTGTAAAAGTATTACATTTTCAAGGCTCCTAAAAAAAATATTCATAGTTTTCCATGAAAACTCTGATATGTCTGCATTTGTCACATAGGTAAAATTTGTTAATGAGATGATGTTAAAAAAAACAAATCACAAGACTGTAGGATGGGATGGACGATAACATTATACTGCAGACTTTCACAACAGATAACCAAGTTTGACCCCTATTCATCTAAATATTTTCAAATCCTAGGACTTTTAACTTCCCAACTTTCCAATCAATTGCTGTAGAATAAGCATAAAACATGTAGCCCAAATATTCATAAATACATGCTTACAAGTTGGCATGATGATGTAAAGGCAGCTCCGTACAAAATATTGAGCACAGTTCTGTAAAATGTTCTGCAAAAACGGATCGTTTTCCAGGTTGTGCATCTTTATTTAGCTGAATAAAGGTGCAGTCATGCCAGAAGTGAAGGGAGGCCCCAGTGGAAAAGACTTCTGCTCTTCAAAGCTGTTAGAGGTTACAGATATCTTATTAAACATGCTGACAGCTTTATTTCTTAAAAGAACATTGTAACAGCTGACATGAAACCACTATACTGTAAATGATTATTACATATACAGGAATAATTTGTGGTAGCTGGACATGTGATGGTTGAAAATACAGTTACTCCAACATGATGTGATGGTCCCACATTTGATAGGATATGATGGAGTACAAAAAAAGGACCTCAGTGGATAAATAAATCAGAGAAAATGTTAAAGGCAAACAGCAAGTTATTTTTATTTTTATTTGTCATCACCACATTTTCAGTCTAAACAAGACAAAGACAAAGACAGCTGAGCTTTCAAGTTATATAAACAAACTTACAAGCAGCAACGTACAAAACAAGCAGTCATAGCTGGCAAGTACCTGCTTTCCATTTTTCAAACTCAAGATGGGAGTGTTGCTTAATATCTACTGTAATCAGTCACAACACAGAATCTGAAGCAGATGATGAAGAGACGTTACAGTTTGCTTCTTAATGTTTTACAGGATTTTGTCAGAGAAAAGAAAGAAAAAAAAATTAAAGTATCAACTCATGATCACGTGATAACCTCCTCATCTGCCAAATGACCATTCAACTCGCAATTTAACCCAAAGACTAGTCCATTTTAGTTTGCAATAACATTTACAATAATAAATAATACTGGTAATGATTTATATGCCACAAATTTTCAAAGTAGAACCCCACCTTGCTTACGTTCTCCCACAGGAGAAACACTAATGAATGACGCTCATCACCATATCCATTTCATCTATGACTCATTTGTTTTCTGTTTTGGTGGAAAGTGAAATTTCAATGACAAAAATCTTTTCTGAGAACAACGTGGCAGACAGAATTTAGTATTAGCGCGAACAATAGATGAGTCACACGTATCTGCTTCAGTTACACAGTCCTGAATTGTTTTAGTGCTGTCACATTTAACATGTTGACTGTTCACAGATGAGGGATATGACTGAGCTGAAGGTGTTTGTTATACAGGAAAGAAAGGAATAAAACAGCTAAACAAGAAGCTCTGTTTGCTGTGGTAGAGGAATGTAGTAATAATTAAGTCAATGTCCAGTATACTTTGACTGGCACTACTGCACTGAAAGTATAAACTAATGCACACATTTGTTGACTTCAGTCAATCTGTCAAGAGTGGAAGGGTGAAAGTCACTACTCTGCTGTTTGGTATCATGATGAATTCAAAGCATTTACCATCCATAGCAATAAATAAAATAAGAACTCTGTGGAGCATGGAGGAGGATGAGTTATGTTCTAGTAACCAAAATACCTGTTTACTGCTGCAGGAGACTCACAGTGACAGATTTAGCTTGATTGTAATCGCAATGAAGGTTTTGTAACAAAATATCAATTTGAGGGAGCCAACAAAATTGTCCAGACCAGTTTCATTATTGTTGTTTTTTTTAATTATTATTCTGTTGTACCAGAATTCAAAATCAATGTCTGACTTTTGTCAATTATCACTATCACTTTTGTCAGTTTCAAGTTATTTCAATGACAGCTGTGGATGTTTCTCTCAATGGAAGGGTACACATTTGTTAACGTGCACGTGTCTGTGTCAGTGTCTGTGTCAGTGTCTGTGTGTGCATAGTTTAACATGTCACTATTGTCACTTAATATTTTCTAGGGTTTCTAACTAATTGGTCCAGGCCAGTTTTATTAGTGTGTTTTTCTAATGATTCTGCTGTAAAACAATTGTAAAAAAAAAACAAAACTATATATATATATATATATATATATATATATATATATATATATATATATATATATATATATATATATATATATATATATATATAAACACACATATGTACTTATACATACACACACACACACAGTACTGTGCAAAAGTACAGTGCAAAATAAACATATATAAATAATGTGAAATATAAATGCTTTCAAAATCATTTTGCAAAGTGAGTGAACAGAAGAGGAAACAGAAATCAATATTTGGTGGAACAGTTTGCCTTCAAGAAAGTTTTACATATAATTGCAGAGTTTTGTTGGTTGTCAGCTGGTAACCACAGATGATCCATGGTTACTCCAAATATAGATGTTAGACCAGAGATTTGTGAGGGCCACTTCCAGGACTTACTCTTCTTTTACTGACAATATTTCAATATGACAGCATGTTTGGGGTCAGACAACTCCCATGAAGAGTGTGTGATGGACAAATATCTGCCTGCATTTCTCACCGTTGAGGACACCAGTAATTCTGACCAAATTGCTGACTCCATTTGCAGAAATGTACACCTAAACCTCTAAGGAACCTCTAGCAGCCATCTATTTCCCATGGAGACTCCTCACACTGCTCTCAAGCCCTTTAGTTGAACAAATGGCCTTCTGCTACCCCAAATAATTCAAATGTTGACTCGTGGGTCCACAGCACAAGGCTGTTTTTCTGCACCCAAATGTTTCCATGGTGGAGGTTTGTCTTTTTTGGCAGCAGTGCTTCCACGACCACTGCCTCTGGCCATGCCTAACAAGAAAATAGATGGGTCCACCTCAGTTCGATGCGTTTTTGTTACGTGTGAGCTGATAGCGCTGATTGATAGCCTCTGATTTCAAAAGGAAGTAAGCATGTGTTTTTAATCTGCTGCACTAAATGTCCTTGGCTGTCTTGGATGCGTGTACAGTCCTCAACATTGCACTGTTTTTGTTGCTGTTCAAATAAGCTTGGAACGGCTTGGAAGCCGTTGCCAAGGAGAGACCCTGCTGATGCAGGTACCTATACCCTGTCATGTCCCAGGACATCCTGCATGTTCTTTTGATGTGAAACCGTTTTCCTCAGCCTCACCTTAAAGGCAGAGTTTGGCTGTTGCTCACCCAGTTTTGAGTCTTTTCACACCTGTTTCAATGAATGTGCTTCAACCCATGTTTGCAATAATGGCCCTTGGCACATGACAATTAAACACGTAACTATATTCCTATAAAATCCCTTACTTAGTATGATCTGCCAGATATTTAACTTCCCTATAACTTGTTATAAATAATTAATATTTCATCTCATACTTTATTCCTGTACAGAATTAACAAAATAAATTAACAATGCTTTACTTCAACAACTTAAAATTTTGAACTATATTAGATTTGGCCAAAGAGTAAAACATTGTACTTTCACTTCTCAAAAGCTAGATTTGTATCTACATGAGATTTATCATATTTTAGCCAACTGGTGTAGATTTTGTCCCCAATATTCAGTCAAATAGATGATGAGCTCAGAGCTCTAGGATCACAGACTGAGTAACCGTACAGGGTGGTTTGGTTTTTGTTTCTGGCTGTGCTGAAGCACAAGTCAGACTCAGTAAACGTACAGGGTGGTTTGGTTTTTGTTTCTGGCTGTGCTGAACACAAGTCAGACTGAGCCGCGTTTCTTTCTGCCGCTGACGCGCAGCACAGAGAACGCGTGGAACTCGCGTAACATCGCGATACCTCAGCGCGAGCGCGTCGTGGACGGCGGGCGGAGCCTGCGCGCAGAGCGGAGTCGGTGTCCGGGCGGCGGTCGTCTCCGTCGTCTCCGGCGTCTCCGTCCTCCGCGCCTCTCCTGGCGGGTACGTTAGCTTGTATATAGTAGGAAAGGGTTCGGTGGTGTCTCCGTGACTGAATGCTGCGGTGCTTCCTCCATACTCGGCCCGTGTCCGCCGCAGCTCTTCTTCTCGCCCCGTTCATGCCTCTGGGTTCTGGGTTCTGGGTTGAGCTCCGGACCGACTCTGCTACCCGCCGCCGCGCGGGTGATTCCCAGCTGAGCTAACTGCCCCTGTCCGTTAAGGTAAGACTTTTTGTCAGGAAAATCAAAGCCGCGGTTTGTTGTTTCGTCGGGAACGTCGTTTCCTGCGCCGATACTTGGGTCCCTGCGCCGGTACTTGGGTCCCTGCGCCGGTACTTGGGTCCCTGCGCCGGTACTTGGGTCCCTGCGCCGGTACTTGGGTCCCTGCGCCGGTGCTTGGGTCCCTGCGCCGGTACTTGGGTCCCTGCGCCGGTACTTGGGTCCCTGCGCCGGTACTTGGGTCCCTGCGCCGGTGCTTGGGTCCCTGCGCCGGTGCTTGGGTCCCTGCGCCGGTACTTGGGTCCCTGCGCCGGTACTTGGGTCCCTGGGGTCGGCTGTCTGGGCTGCTTTTGCAGCTGCTGGTGTCACAGACGGACGAGCGCGTCTGAAGGCAGCAACGATGCACTTTAACGTGCTTAATCTGCAACAGCAGTCTTAGTTTTCACATCACGTTACACACACCGGCAACTTTCTAAAAAGTACCTGTGATTCTTACATGGAAAGTATAATTGAAACTTGATATTTACTTTACAGTCCTGTATATTGATTTATTTCGAGGCGTTCAATGAGTGGTGATGAAAAACCTCCGTTTCCAGTGTTCTCGCGTACTTCAGTAATTATAAGTTCACTATTTCATTTTCTTAATTTTATCACATTACACATACTATAATAGTGAACCAGTGATTTATTTTTGATGTAGTTGAAAACTGATCTAGCTATGTATATAGCAAATATAATTTCCGAATAATACAATAATGAAAAATGCATTTATTTTAAATATTAAAATAAAGGCAGAAAAATGTTTTTTCTTTGATGTTGCATAAAATATTTTAACCAAACAGCCTGAGGAAATGAAAACTGATCGGTTTACAATCAACACAGTTGACTGTAGATCTTCTGGTCTAAAACTCAATCAATATGCTCCTGAAAACTTAATTACCATAATGCATCTTCTTTTCCTAAACAAAATGCTATTTCAGGTCCCCTTGAATTCGTTATATTCTTCTACATGTTCTCTGACTGAGATATCTACAGTGGTGGCCCATTTTCTGATCAGAATATTGAAGTCATTGTTCCAGTGTTTTATTTTGAACATTCTTTCCTCTAGATGACCCCATAATGAAGAATAAGGTTATTTTATGGTGAGCCTACTTAGAATTTTTGACTTGTATTTATGCACTCTGCACTGTGATTTAGCTGCACGAGTTATTTCTAAAACAAGTGGAGACAATCAGCAGTGTGTTGCCTTATAGACCCAAAGTTCTCCACATTATATTGTCACTTTAATCTGCATTTCTAATCTTGTGTTTGGAAATAAATCAAAGCTACTGCTTTACAATTTACCCATAACTGTTATGCAATTTTGTGGATGCAAAGAGGAGTCCATTGCGCTCTGTAAATGTTCTTCCTTTTTCAAGGGGGAAATAATTGATATTCATGTATTTGGTACTGGACTGAATTGATTTGCATGGCTATTCATATTGGATAAATTCATACACAGTAAGTGGCTCGACGCTTCAGATTATGCTTGTATCTCATAGCATTTTTCTGCAAGGGTGCACTCACACATGTCTCCAGAGAAATACATGCTGTCAGAAGGTTATGTAGGTGATCTTGACACAGATGGGCTGTGATGGTTTGCTAGATTCATTTTACAGCCAATTGAAATGCAACCATTTTGCACTTAATTGAAATTTGGGTTTTTATTTATTTTTATGTGGATGATGTGGTTGTACTGGCATCATCGCTGGAGTGTTTCACAACCAGGTGTGAAGCAGTAGGGAGAAAAATCAGCATCTCCAAATCTGAAACCATGGTTCTCAGTCAGTCTGTGTGCCTGGAGAGAAATACTCTCTTAAGTGTAGGAGTTGAAGTACTCCACGGTCTTATTTACACCTCCAAGATATTTAAGTGAGAGATTGACAGGTGGAATTGGTGTGGCCCCAGCCGTAATGTGGACTAGGATTAGTCTGTTGTGGTGAGGAGAGTTGTGTCAAAAGACAAGAAGAGTGTGTGGCCAGGGCGAGGGAGGTCTGATCCTTTCTGCTTCAGCCCAAATGCACATAAGCAGAAGTTTATTGATGGATGGATGGATGGATGTTTGAAAGAGGGGTAGACTGAAAGCTAACCTGCTCACTAGAATTAGGCAATTTTCAGCTTTATTGAAGTGACTGACAGAAGACGCACGCAGAAATCAGTTTTTTCCTGTTGTTTCTACATTCAAGTCCATGCATCACTTGATTACGGATCTAAAACTGTCTAACAAAAGATGTTTATTGTTGCCAAGTAGCTTTGCCAAACATTTGGAGAAAGTACAAAATTAACTTTTTATCTCACCAGCCAAGTGGACTGGTGGGTAAAAAAAAAATAAATAAATATATAAAAATCCACTGGCATATTTTTCACTGGCCAAAACAATGAATTGCCATGTTGTGTTCCATATACATACATTTTTATACACTTCATTGAGAAAAAGAATCATGTTGAATGCAAACGTAAAGAAGAGTCCAGAAAAAGTTGAAGCAGAATTATTTTTAATATAGTGTGTGTGTGTGTGTGTGTGTGTGTGTGTGTGTGTGTGTGTGTGTGTGTGTGTAAGGGACAGAAGTGTCCCAAGATGCAGTTTTATGTATTATTAACCCTTTCACATTGGTGGATACTCCGTGTTTAACAGGCAGATTTAGTGTGTCACCAGTCCTTTTGACATTACTGATGCCAACTCGGTAGCTGGCGTGTTGAGTTAGCCTCGCGAATAACGCTCCTCTGAGGATGCGCTTATTGTGGGTCAGGACTAATGTAAACAGAAGCGACGTTGGGTCGTGGGTGGGTTTGTTGATGACAAGACATGGAGCCGACATGCAGGCTCCTCGTCTTCTTGCCCGTGGACATAAATCAGCATATTATTGAACCATAATCTGCAACTGGCTACTAACATGAGAGACTGTGATTTTGCAAGACGCAAAACTCGTATCATTAAGACACTGAAGAGCCTCAGAAAGAAGTTATTTGTGTTTAATAAACACAACAGTAGGAGGGTCAGAGGGAGACTGCTGGTCATATTTGTGTAACATGATTTGGGGAAAGTTGCTACGCAATTCCCGTTATTCAGCATGAATCTGCCACCCGCTCCATCCCCTGCATCAGATAAGTCTTCTAATGTTGGTGAAGCCAGCGAGGTCGACCAGACAGACAGCGGGCCGTCATGTTACGTAGTTTCACCAGATAACACCTCCAGACTCATCTTCCCTCCCCGCAACATGGCTTTAGGTGGCGGGGAGGCAATAACCCGCCTCGCGTTTACACTGACCAGTGCAGTTCATCCAGGGTAATAGAGGGGTCCAATCTAAAAATGTCTAATGGTAGGAACATTCACCTGCCAGTGTGGCAGATAACCTCCTTCATTTACTCGCCAAACAGAAATTTAACCCACCATTAGCGTTTATGCGGGTATTAGTATTGGACCCTGAACCCATCAGTAACACCTAAGCAGAAGAACGTGAGGTTTCAGTGGGTTAAAGACAAGCAGTTACAGACTGTACATTATTGGATGAAAGTCATATTCAGTGATGAATCACAAATCTGCATTGGACAAGGACATGATGCCAAAATGTTTGTGTTTCGTGCAGTTTCATCTGAACATAGAAATGGTTGGCATTAACTTTACAGTAAATGCACAGGTCTACTTTGAATTTTGGGCATCTCTCATTCCATCAATCCGAAGTAGGTTTGATTATGATGCACTATTTTTACAGGACTCGATTTGTGCCACAAAACAGAATTAAAACATCTTTAGGAGAAACGTGCCAACTCAAATACATTGCCAGCAAACTGTTGGATCTGAGTCCAAGTGTTTGCTGAGAGCTTGATAAAATGATGTTCCTTGGTGATAAGCGTGTTATCATCACAGAGCAAAGAGCAGGAAAACCTTCCATGTGGTCACACAACCCAAAAAGAGTAGGTATTCAGTTCATTAAGGGGCATCATACATCATTTATACCTGCCTTTACCTATTCAGGATCATGGGAGTCTGTTGGTGCCTATTCCAGCTCTTTCCAGGCAAAACACAGGGATGCACCCTGGACAGATCAAGTGGTGACTCTGAGCAAAGGCACATAATCCCTTTTGCATGTCACAAGTCTGCGTCAGGGCCTTCGGGTCACCCGTCCAAAACAGCTATGCAAACTCCCTTACTCCTACGGGCAATTTAAAATCACCTGTTAACCTGAGAAACATGTCATTGTCCTAAATGATGAGGTCCTTTTGGTCACTGGAAATGCTGAATTTTGCTGCGTAACTGAACATGTGGAGCTGCAGTACAGTGTCTAAGATCAGAAAATAAGTCCCCAAAAACTGCTCTTTCCAAATGTTATGATACTGATCATATTTCATGTCTATTAAATGAAGTGCCCGCGGTGACCTTGGGATCTCCAATGTGTTCAAATAATAAAATATAGATGCCTGTTTATTTTACACATTTGTGGCTGCACTTTCAGTTTAATTCCTTTATCTATTTTTCAAATAGATGCTCTTTTTCATTTACTTTAAGAAAATGAATGGTTAAATTAGTAATTTGCCAACAAAACAAAAAACAAACAAACAGACACTGGTGTCAGATTGGCCAATACCCACAGCCCAGGAACAGAAAATTTGGTAAAGGAAAGAAAGGAAGAAAACGATTGGAACATTTTCATCTGTAGCAGAACAGGTACATTGAAATCAGTTAATTTATAGTCAGCTCAGTTTATTGGTATAGCACTCATTCACAACAGGGGTAATGCCAAGATACTTTAATCAGAAAGTAAACAAATACAATGCAGTCCACTTTTGTAAATTTTAGTTCATGCCAATATTATCCATTTCAGTCACATTTATTCTAATCCATTTATAATTCTGATTGATTGAAGGCCAAATTAAAACTCATATAAAGCAATTAACAAAAACCCAGCCTGGCTAAAGAACCAGCAGATTCCATCAAACCAACCTTGACTTCAGTGAAATACTCCATCCTAAACATGCACAAGGTGACAGTGGGGAGAAATGACTCCCTGATAACAGGAAGAATCTTCAGTAGTACCAAGCTTTTGAACGGCAGCCATCTGCTTCAACTGGATGTAAACAAACAAAGATTAGTCAAAGAATACCTGCTTAAAAGACACAATAGAGAATTGCAATGTTAGTCACATATACATACATGGAAAATAAGGAGACCATAGTGATGAGAAAGCCCAGTCCATTAATGGTAGGTCTCCAAGCAATCGAATCTTATAACATAATTACTAAAAAGGGTTTAATTGTGTGTTTCACTATAAAGTGATTTAAATTCCCACCTGCCACCTCATTGTCTGGACTGTAAGAGCAAGCAAAGACAAATAATTACTGTGAGGTGTACATTACCTGCACCATGGTGGCATCTAACCTCTGCGTATCAGTATCTTAAATTATGTAATTTCTTACAACCGCTTTGGGGTTGACTGAGGGGCTTGGAAAAAGTCACCTCAAGGAAAAGGAAAGTTTACCCAGACAAAAAAGGAATTTGAAGGGTGATCTGACGTACGGCTGCACAGTAAATCATTAAAAGAAATTGCAATCTCAACCACACCAACATGCGATTTCATTTCCAGTTGACAACGATTCTGTCAGGTGAATGTCACATCACTGTAGAAGTCATGGATTCTTGCATGCAGAGACAGTTATGTAATATTATAAAAAGTAGATATTTGCAGTATGTTAGTCTTAGTTTTACAGTTGCTGTATTTACTGACTGTAATCTTAACACTGATGTGGCCAGAGATGAAAAGTTTGACACCCCTGGTCTAGTCACTGCATTTCTGTAAGTTATTACTGACTTATAACTATAATTACACTGATGATTTTCTTAATCTGTGAATGAAATGGAAATGAATTAAATATCTTCAAATTGAATTAAACTGAATTGAGTTCTCTGATAGTAATATTTAATGTTTTATCGGTTACAATTTACTGTAAGTGTGTTTTAGTGACATGCAAGTCAGTCCTAAAACTAGTGTCAGATCACATAAGTGAACAATATGTTAAGATTCCTCTCCACTGAGTCTGTAATTGTGCATTTGGACGAGTCCATCATTGCACTCTGCAGTTGGTCCTGGTGGTTGGATATTACATCATAGGGAGACTTTATGATGTTCTTGTTTTGCCCTGAAGCCTCAGTTAATTTAACTTAACCTTAGGTGAACCTTTTCCTCACTTGCTGAAAATTGTTGTTGGACTGGCATTTTAGCCTGCAGCGTATCTTTGAGATGGCAGGACAAGGTCTACTGTCAATAGCTGTGTCAAATTTGAGTCCATTCACTTTAGGAGAGGCTTGCTGACGGCGAAGCTGAGGATTACTGAAACGGCAACCTCCCAAGGAAGAAACTGTCTCTGTCTGTGACATGCTGCAATAATAATAATCAAATTCTTTAGACGAGGACACTACTTCGTTATGCAGGGCAAATGCAAAACTATTTGCAGGCATCTTATATGAAGCTACTTGAGTTTGGACAGCTTGACAGAACTATGTAGTTCTGCTCTTTTCAAAATCGGTGCAAACAGATGTGGGTCTGTACATGCTGGCAAAGTTATGAGTAGTATAAATAGACCATATACTTGCAGTTTGCATCACATACTTGAGACTTTCTCTCATGCCAGTCTTACATCTTATGTAGAACATAGTATGAAAATCATCAACTTAAAAGCGAATACACTTGCAGCTATTTGAAGTGCAGATGTATGTGTCTCCATGTGGTGTTCTGCTTCTGTCAATTTCTACATTTTTTCCCTATTGTCCTGCAGTGCTGAATTACTGTACCGCAGTGTTTTAGGCAATGTCCTTCTCGCTTTTTCTTCTTTTTCTTTTTTCTTTTTGTCTGTCACTTGCAAATGCGCACACTGCAGATTGTCCATGCCAACCTGTGTATCATCTGTATCCCATAGGAAGAGGAGACGGCACAATGTAGTGTACAGTCTTGGTTTATTATTATCAGCACTGCAGAAGGAACCACTTGTCTGTTAGTAATTGATAAAAGCAAGAAAGTTACTTCTTACTTAAATCATTACTTATTTTAGACATTTTAGTCTTTCAATTCAAAGGCTTTACCTATCAGGACATAATGGTTCTTCCAAAGTCTTAAAATGACATTAATACAACCTCTGCACAACAATACATTTTTGAACATACAGCGGGGCAAAAAAGCATTTATTCAGCCACTGATTGTGCAAGTTCTCCTACTAAGAAAGATGAGAGAGGTCTGTAATTTTCATCATAGGTACACTTCAACTATGACAGATAAAATTAGAAAAAAAAAACAGGAAATCACATTGTAGGATTTTTAAAGAATTTATTTGTAAATTATGGTGGAAAATAATTAATTGGTCAGTAACAAAAGTTCAACTCAATACTTTCTAACATAACCTTTTGTCTGCTGGTATTTAGTCCCGATCCTCCAAGCAGATCTCCTCTAGACCAGTTTGGGGCTGTTGCTGGGAAACACGGACTTACAATCCCTCCACAGAGTTTCTATGGGGTTGAGGTCTGGAGACTGGCCAAGCCACTCCAGGACCTTGAAATGCTTTTTTACAGAGGCAATCCTTTGTTGTCCGAGCGGTGTGTTTGGGATCGTCGTCATGCTGGAAGACCCAGACACGTTCCATCTTCAATGTTCTCCCTGATGGAAGGAGGGTTTGGCTTAAAACCTCACGATACATGGCCTGGTCATTTTTCCCTTAACACGGATCAGTCGTCCTGTCCCCATTGCAGAAAACAGCCCCAAAGCATGATGTTTCCACCCCCGTTCTTCACAGTAGGTTTGGTGTTTTTGGGATGCATGACGAGTTGAGTTTTTACCAAAAAGTTCTATTTTGGTTTCATCTGACCACATGATGTTCTCCCGATCCTCTTCTGGATCATCCATATGCTCTCTGGAGACTTCAGACGGGCCTGGACCTGGACTGGCTTCAGCAGGGGGGCAACGCCTGACACTGCAGGAGTTGAGTGGGTGACCAAATACTTATTTTTCAATTTACAAATTAATTCTTTAAAAATCCTACAATGAGCTTTCCTGGATTTTTTTTCTTTCTCATTTTGTCCCTCATAGTTGAAATGCATCTATGATGGAAATTACAGACCTGTCATCTCTCTAAGTAGGAGAACTTGCAAATACTAAATACTTTTTTTTTTTTGCTCCACTGTAGTTCAAGTTCACCTCAGGAGATAAAGTTGTATTTTTTCCCCAGTAACCTTTACAAAAGAAAAACATACTTGTACAGTCTTTTTTAAATTTTAACATTATTTACTTTTTTTCCAACTATGCTGTCATGAACTACAAAATTTACCAGAGGTCCACTACAGGGAAGATTTCCAACTATTATTGCTATTCTCCACCTTTCTTTCCCTTTTTTTTAAATTTTATTTATTTTTATTTTTTAAACTGTAGAATCATCACCCATCCACATTTGGAAATGGCTTTGTAAACCTCCCTACATTCATGTACAGCACCAGTTGTTTCTCAGAGATCAGTGCTGATATATTTCCTCTTTGGCATTGTGTGAACACCCTCCTGAGTGTTCCAGCAGCCTCCGACTGCCAACGTGACCAAAAATGCTGCTTTTATAGAATGGGTCACACCAACTGATGATAAATTAATCAAATTCATATGATTAGCTGACCCTGGCTGGCTGCTACTTACTCTGTTAATTACTTAGCAGCAGTAAGAATGTAGTTAGTTTTTTTCCATGCACTGGTTCATTATTTTTGTGGGTTTTTTTGTAGAGTAAATGATGATGTGGTCTAATATGTCATATGTATATGAGCAGATTAATTTTAGTATATTCTGATATTTAAAAAACCTTTTGAAATGAATGTGGGTGTACCTTCTTTTTTACTTTTATCAAAGTAGTTTACTATCAGTGAGGTGACTAATCAGTCTAACTTTAAAATAGATGAGTAGTCTGAATGTCTTGGGACTTTTTCTGGCTCTCACTGGCAGTATCAGGCAGCCAGGCTCTGTTTTTTACCCAGTAGACTGGATTGCACAACACTGCATGCAATGCAACAAGAAATGTGTGTATAACCGTCTGTCCAAACATTTGTTTGAGAGAGATGCAGTGTTAGAGCAAGGGTATGAGGCTTGTCATGTATTAATTCTCTCAGGTGCCACACTGAGCTCCACACAGCTTGATTAGAAAACAGGTCACATGTGGTCCAGGAATAAAGATTGCAGAAAAAAACAGTGTTTTCATCACAATCAGTATTCTGAAACGAGATGTCTAAAGATAAATTCTTTATTTTCTCTTCTGCCTACCTGTTCTTCTTTAATTGATACAGGCATTTTACTAATTGTATTTTTAAATCCCTTTTTTTTAAGAACACCACTATCTCTAAGAAATTATTGAAAGGAAGAACAAATGAAAGTAGAAAGGCAGAAAAAAGGAGCGGGTTAGTACCAAATGAAGCGTGGGGGTGTTTAAGCATTGAACGATGAACACCTGGGACTCAATAAGTGGCTATCGTGCAGAGATGCTGCCGCCACTGCTCTCCCATAGGCTTGATGGCTTTGACTTTCCAGGACTCTCATTTAAAATGCATCAGACGTTCCAGTGTGCCAAACCACACCACAGCAGTGCAGCGTACTAACTGCTAAACTACTAACACTGGGTAAGCCAGGTCTTTCTTTCTTCTTTCTTTCTTTTCTTTCTTTCCTTTTCTTCTTTCTTCTTTTCTTTTTGGTTTAGTGATGTCGTGATTTATTCTTTAGTAGGGCTTATTTCTTAGGGATGGATTATTTGCTTTATTATTCTTCTTTCTTTCTTTCTTTATTATTTCTTTCTTTACTTTCTTTCTTTATTTCTTTACTGTCTGTCTTTGCTTCTTTCTTTCTTCTTTCTTCTTTCTTTCTTTCTTCTTTCTTCTTCTTTATTTCTTTTTCTTTTTTTCTTTCTGTCTGTTATGTCTGATGTCTGTCTGTCTGTCTGTCTGTCTGTCTGTCTGTCTGTCTGTCTGTCTGTCTGTCTGTCTGTCTGTCTGTCTGTCTGTCTGTCTGTCTGTCTGTCTGTCTGTCTGTCTGTCTGTCTGTCTGTCTGTCTGTCTGTCTGTCTGTCTGGGATCTGTTGTTGGCATCTGGTGAAAATGTTCTGTCTCACACTAGCAAGAAAAACAGAGATCTGTTAATTTCAGTGCGTCTTGCACTCTACTCTGTTTTGAGGGTTTTCCACTAGGTGATAGTACCGGTTAGTACTTCCTTTTTTTGCACCTACTTGGCTGAAAAATGCAACATCACCAGGCTGCAGGCCAGTGATTGGCCAAGAGTGAGGTCGCTAATGAGTCTTCAGAGCAACTCACACCCGCCATATTTAAAACCAGGAAACAGCAACTGCAATATGTACTTTACAACTAAACTTTTGGACAGAATAAATGGCAGCAAACCTACTCTGTGGGGCAACGAGGAGGTCCGTGTGTTTCTGGGCCTCGTGGTCGATGACCACATCCAGAGGGAGCTTGATGGGGCAAGCCGTTTTGGGCTACCTTTCATGAAGGCCCCACCCTCATTGAGGAAGTGCTGAACTCAACTGATGACTGAGTCTGCGGCGTGCAGAGTCGAGGCGAGTGGAAAACTGTATAATGGAAAATGGGTTGTTGACAACTACACACAATCATCAGTTTAGAATCGTCAGTCAGTCTGGCATAGATGTTTTGTGGGAAGAAGCTGAATGAAACTTGGTATTAACAATTAGTACAATAGTCATTGTAAGGACACTGATTTCCCATATCATATCATTTAATTTCTTTAATTAACTGATTACTTCTGTGTGTTAAGGATATTTAAGAGAGCATGAACTTGTAGGAAAGTGATCAAAGAAGCTGGAATAAACTGCTTCATTTTGAGAGGGATCTAATAATGATATGAAAACTGAAACATTTGTACTGGCTTTAAGAAAGGAGTGAAGGCTTTAAGAAAGGAGTGAAAGAAAAAATCTTAAATATTTTTGATCATTTCACCCAAAGCTGACACTAGAAAACTGTATTTACTTGTGGTCTGCACAGAGTGGACCAGTCCATCAAGACGTCCCTCTTCATTTTAAATCAGACCCTGTTACTTTCCCTGGACAAAGAACTTGTTTTTTAATGTGCGCTGGGCACATCGACCGTATAGAACAATGGAAGAGGCATTTGATCACATGACCCATTGGTTTCATATGACTAGTTTTTGTTTTAAACTTGGACATTTTAACATGGCAATCAATGGAGATTGATTCCCAGATTGATTGATTGATTTTGGAGCCAACCTGGCAGTAAGACGAGGAACTGCAATGAAACTTAGTTCAGCAAGGCCTCAATCACCAGTGAGATGGTTGGCGCTTGGCTGGGCAGCGTCAATGCAATGGGTGTTACCTGAAGCTGACCTGAGGGGAGAGAAGAGGAGTCGGGTGTAGGAATGTCCTGATCAAATCATGTTATTAGCCCCAATTTCCAATCACGTAATTTCTGAATGGTCAGGATCTGGAGGAAATTATTGGATTTCTTTTCCATTTCACTAAATTACATTATTTAAGTAACACCCAACCCTGTGTCAGTTAATGCAAAAAGGACAGGGGACACGCTAGACTGGGTAAAAGCCACGGGGGTTTATTACCCCGGTGAGTTGATGCCACTTGGAATCAAAGAGTCACTAGAAAGGAATAATGGGTACAAGTTTATGCCAGCATTTGCATTTGAAACGTATCTCAGACCATATTTGAATTTATTTGTTACAGCTCTGAACACTAACCCTTCTCATATTCAGAATCACTAAAGATCTGTGTTTGTAGGTCTAAATGGAGATGCCACATCCTGAATAGTACCTGCATATTTAAGGATCCCTTTGCCATGCAGCTTGACCAGATCCAAAACACAGATAACGATGTGCCACGTGGGGATGTTATGTGAGCGTGTTTGTTCGTCCTGTGATGTTTTGCAATGGCTTTGACATTTTTAAACTTTAAGGTCCTTGGCTGCAGAGGGCATTCACATGCATCGGTATGCGTAGTGACAGGAATTAGGCAGGACTATAAGGTCTTGTGCCATTTTTCCCCATCAGCATCCTTTTCATGATTTATTTGCTTTGGCTGCAGGGTCAGCATAAAGACACTACAGTATATGGTGTCCGTGTTGCCTTGATTTACACCTGCTGTATTTTTCCTTGGCATTTTGTAATGGGAAATGTCAAAAGAGAGATTCCAGTTATCCCAGTGCAGTTATAGTATGGCAGTGGTTGATGTGGGATTATTTGGCCATATTTTGTGGCCTTAGTAGCAGAAGAAGTAGTAGACCTCTAATAATAGTTGAAATAGTGGTAACGAAATGCTGGCCTTACTATCCCTGACATTACGTTTCAACCAGCATATCCTTAACTGATTATCTGGCAACACATTGCCATTATTGAAAAATAATGGTTAACTATTTACTTACAACTAGAAGACTAAATCCCATTACAATTTGCTGGCAACTTGGTTGGGACCCTGAGTGATGGAAAATACAAACTAATAATAAAAAAAGTTGGGATGAAAGAAAATGTGACGGGGAAGAATTCTGCGACTTTTATATTCACTTTGACTTTCATTTCTCTTAGATCCACATGTGGACAAATTTGTTATAGGCTTTCATTAAAGAAAGAAACAACACAATGCTCTGTAATAATTGACAAAGTAATCTTTAATAATAAATAACTGGAAACTAAGAAAAATCAGGCATTCTTTTTGAAGTGTGGTTCAACACAATCATTCAGAAAACAAACAAAACTAATGACCAAGGCCTGGATAAAAAGGATGAACTGCACAGGCTTTTGCAGCAATCGCTGCAGATTAGATCTGTCTCATCTGTCTACAGTACATTCTCCCAGAAGCTTTATGACTCATCAATATGTATTTTGACAAATTCTAGTCTGTTTTTTTATGACTTGTCTTTGACAGTAGAGTCTTCTTCAGTTGTCCACTTTGGCTCAAAAGGTGATGGATGGTGTGATCTGTCACTGGTGACCCTTGACCTTGGAGTTCACCTTGAATCTCTTTGGAGGTTGTTCTGTTCTCTTTGATTACCGTTTGCATTATCTCTCTTCAATTTTCTTCTTGTGTCCACATCCAGGGAGGTTGGCTACAGTCATGTGGACCTGAAACTCTGAGTGAAATTTCCAGCTGTAGTCACAGGACCATCAGCTGCTTGGAGATGGTCTTTTAGTCTTGACCTTTCACATCTATTGTATAACTCTTTTCTTTGCCTCCTCTGGTCCATGTTCAGTGTGGTGAATACTATGATGCCACACAAACAAATTTCCACCCTTTAAATGAGCCAGTGGTGCAATTATTTTCAATCTTTTCTAGGAGTGCCAAATAATTTGCCAGTTTCATTATTTATTATTTCTTATTCAGTTGAACCACAATCAAAATGCAACGTCTGATTTTCATTAACTATTATTATTTTGTCAGTTTCAAGTTATTTCAGTGACCATTGATTTATTTTTCTTTTTTAATGGAGGGTACGAGCAAATTTGTCCATGTGTGGAGACTGAGTGCTCAACCACCTCGGATAAGGAAGAACGGTATAATTTAAGAAATATCAGTCCTGTTACTAAACTAAAGCAAACAATAGGTGTCTCTGTCCATATTGTTCATGTGCATTTTTCAGTGACGTCTGAAAGTGCCCTTTTTGCTAATGACATATTTTCCGTGCATGAATGTCAGGAATAGCCCAGGGAACGACTACTCAGCTCCTGCAGAACAGAGGCAGCAGAGAAGAAAGCGGAGGAGGAGCAGGATGAGAGAGCGCCACAGAGAACAGAAGTGCAAAACAGCAATATAATGATGCAGCATACCTTTTAAAGCTGTATTTTTGTCAAAACAGTAGCACAATAATAGAAGTATTGTGAGATCTGAGTGCCTTTGCTCACCTTGGGTCCTGCTGAATTGTTTTTCTACCTGCTGGCTGAGTGTCTGGACGGTAAAGGTGACACTGGAGCTCATTCTCTCAGCACAGCACAAATGTGAGTGTCTCTCTTCTTTTCCCAAGTTAAGGCCTACACATACATGAATCTGTCAAATGAAGAAGTGTATGCCATGGATAAATGTAATATAAGTTAGTTAAGCACATCTAAATGCTTATTTAGCATGCCAGTTGCCTGGTGTCTGCAGGCAGCTGCCGGCCACTCGGGTTTGGTTTGGTTTGAGCCTCTCAATGACTCACTTGTTCTCTTGGTATGTAGATGAGGAGAGTTCAGAGCAATACTCTCGTTCTTTCCTCTGTGCCCTTTCACAGAGTAATTTGTCTTGACATATTCAGGGTGGGTGACAGGGGACGTAAGGTAAGGAGACTTGTTTCATTTGTTTTTTAAAAGTAAACAGCCAGTTTGCAAAGGTAAGAGCTGAAACTCCCAAGCAAGGAGGTCCCCAAACCGTGTGAAGGATCAGTGGCTGGTATACTTTTTTTTTTTTTTTTTTTTTTTGCAAGAGACAACTGATGTAGGAGGAACTGGAGACTGGGAGAACTAGTGGAGACACTTGTGCAGCTATAACTTGGCTATATGACACACTTTATAAATCTCTGTCCTCTCATCCCTGTTACTCCTTTCTAAACTCCTCTTCGTCTACCCTCTCCAGGTCGCTGGCTGGAAGCAGATGTCTCTTCATCCCTTTCTGCGATTTGAGGCCAGGTAGAGTTGGGAGGTGGGAGTCCAACAGCAGCGGTGATGCGGGCTTCAGTGGCGAGCTGCAGGATGAGTGCGGGTGCGCTCCTCAATGGACTGCTGGTTTCTGTAGTTGCAGCTCTGCTTTGGAAGTATTCCAAGCTGAGCGAGCATGCCTTTCAGTTGGAGGAGGAGCTGCATATGACACAACAATCCCAGGAGCTCTCGCAGGCTCGCATTGACTACCATGTTGCCCTGCAGGCTCTCCAGGAACATGGCACCCGCATGGTCTGCACGGGCAAGATGCACACAGACCGAATCTGCCGCTTTGATTACCTTTGCTACAGCTCTGAGGCGGAAGAGTTTGTGTTCTTCCACTCTAACTCTTCTGTCATGCTGCCTAACCTGGGCTCAAGACGCTTCCAACCTGCCCTACTGGACCTGTCTTCAGTGGAGGATCACAACACCCAATACTTCAACTTTTTAGAACTTCCAGCTGCAGCTTTAAAGTTTATGCCCAAACCTGTGTTTGTTCCAGATGTCACACTAATCCTAAACAGGTTTAATCCCGATAACCTAATGCATATATTTCATGATGACTTACTGCCAGCCTTCTATACCATGAAGCAGTATTCAGACTTGAATAATGAGGCTCGTCTTGTATTCATGGAGGGCTGGGGTGAAGGTCCACACTTTGATCTCTACCGACTCCTCAGCAGTAAGCAGCCTTTACTCAAAGAACAGCTGAAGAACTTTGGGAAACTAATGTGTTTCACTAAATCCTATGTTGGTTTATCCAAAATGACTACCTGGTACCAGTATGGGTTTGTCCAACCACAAGGGCCGAAAGCCAACATTTTGGTCTCAGGGAATGAGATCAGGCAGTTTGCTAAGGCTCTGATGGAGAAAATGAACATTACAGCAGTGGAGGAGACGGAGAAGGATGGAGGAAGTGCTGAGCACGAGAAGGAAAGAGAGAAGAAGGATGAATATATTGTTGTATTTAGTCGTTCAACAACGAGGCTCATTCTGAATGAAGCAGAGCTGGTCATGGCGATGGCCCAGGAGTTCCAGATGAGAGTAGTCACAGTATCCTTGGAAGAACAATCTTTTTCTAGTATCATCCAGGTGGTCAGTGGTGCTTCCATGCTAGTCAGCATGCATGGAGCCCAGCTTATCACATCCCTGTTTCTCCCCAGAGGAGCTGCAGTTGTGGAGTTGTTCCCCTTTGCTGTGAACCCAGAGCAGTACACGCCATATAAAACCCTTGCTTCCCTTCCAGGTATGGACCTTCACTACATCTCCTGGAGGAACATTAAGGAGGAAAACACAGTCATCCATCCAGACAGGCCATGGGAGCAAGGAGGGATTAGTCACTTGGGAAAAGAAGAGCAGGAAAGAATTCTGGCAAGCAAGGAGGTCTCCAGGCACCTGTGCTGCCGTAACCCAGAGTGGCTCTTCAGGATCTACCAGGACACTTTGGTGGACATCCCATCTTTTTTGGAGGTCCTCAGAGAAGGCATGAACTCAAAGCCCAGTATGAAGAAGACCAAGGCAGTCAGTATAGTCCACCCTGGTCGGGTCAGAGAAGCCCAGTGTCAGACTTCAGTACAAAACACTAATGAGGCTAAACTCACCGTGTTTTGGCAGATCCCGTGGAATCTGAAATATCTGAAAGTGAGAGAGGTGAAGTATGAAGTGTGGATCCAGGAACAGGGGGAGAACACCTATATGCCGTATATACTTCCTCAGCAGAACTACACTTTCTCTGAAAACATCAAGCCTTTTACTACGTACCTGGTGTGGGTGAGGTGCATCTTCAACAAGAACGTCCTGGGGCCCTTTGCAGATGTTCTTACATGCAGGACCTAGTGCAAACAGACAGTTTGTTGCTGTGCAGCAGTCCGCTTGGAACTGTTTGTCCAGTGGGGCTTGGTAAATGTCCTTAACCCTGTTTCTGCACTTGCAGAGCTGACTCTAGCCATGGTACCGTGATGTTTCCATTCCGGCACGGAGTGTGGAGTAACATCTGGAAAACTGCTAAAGGCTAAATGTAACTACTGCAGAGGAATGGGAAGGGTTCTCCTTGTAATTACAAATGTGAAAGAGTGCTAAACCAAGTCTCTACCAGATCATTTAAATCAGCAGATTTATTTATGTTGAAAATAATATAATTTTTTTAGGATTAGTCTAAACATTGGTTCTTTACTTTTCTACAGTATGCAATGTAGCTTCTCTGTGGTAAGCAAAGGACATTTAAGAAACTGAAAGATTTATTTTTTTTTTAAATGTTTTCTGACTTGTCTGCTGTGCGTTGGTGTGAAAATTGTTTGTGGGTGCTTGTAAGTGACGCCTCTGTGGCTCAGTTAGACTGTGAAAACATTTAAACAATCCATCCAAAATGAATGCAACTTTTTCTACAAAAGCGGTGAATCAGCACTTCTACTATATTACGTTATGTGCGATATCTTGTACATCTGATGTTTGGTAAGAAATGAACAATTTTAAAATGTTGTTGGAAAAAAACGCAGATATAGATATATAAAATTCACCGTGCAAGGCTGCTATTCTATTCTGGTTCTGTTCTATTCACACGGATTAGAACGGAAATCCGTGATTTGACCCTTACAGCTAGGATAACCGGAAAACAAGTCAAATGTGATGCCCCTTATGTGTTATGAATAATTCACTTTAGTCCATTATACATTTATTATTTTTTTTAAGTCACAATAGTTTAATCTGCACTGTTGTCTTTATAGTGTTTTTCTGTCAGGCTGTAATTTGCATTAAGCACTTTCTCTCCTGTACCCAGCAGTAAGCTGCTGGACAGTCAGATTTTAGTGTCACTGCCTGCTGTAAAAATCTCTGTTAATTAAGAAAAAAGAAGTGTATGCATGCGTGTGTGTGTGTGTATGCGTGTGTGTGTGCGCATATGTGTGTATGCGCGCGTGTGTGTTTGTTTGTGTGTGTGTGTGTGGGTGTGTGTGTGTGTGTGTGTTGGTGTGGGGGGCGGGGAGGAGAAATAGAGAGAAGAGAGAGAGAGAGAGAGAGACAGGTGAGAGAGAGAGATAGAGAGAGAGAGGGAGAGAGAGAGACGAGAAGAGAGAGATAGAGAAGAGAGATAGAGGGAGAGAGGGAGGGTGAGAGAGAGAGAAGAGAGAGAGAGTGGAGAGAGAGAGAGAGCGAGGGAGAGAGAGAGAGAGAGAGAGAGAGAGAGAGAGGGAGAGGGGATAGGGAAGGTAGAAGAAGAGAGAGAGAGAGAGAGAGATAGAGGTGAGAGAGGGTAGGACGAGAGAGAGATAGGGATAGGCGGAAGAGATATTAGATAATATAGATATGTAGATATGTAGATATCATATATAGATGTGAAGAGAAGAGAGGTATAGAGTGGTAGAGAGTTTATATATATATATATATGTATATATATATAGATATATATATGTATATATATATATATATATATATATATATATGTATATATATATATATATATATATATATATATATATATGTATATATGTATATATATATATATATATATATATATGTATATATGTGTATATGTATATATATATATATATATATATATATATATATATATATATATGTATATATGTATATATGTATATATGTATATATGTATGTATGTATATATATGTATGTATGTATATATATATATATATATATACATTGTCCATTCTTTCTAGTGTAATGAATTGTCAGTGTTAAAGATGCTTCAGTGTCATTTACAAATGAAGTGCTGCTTGTAGGTAGACTGCAGTATAACAGTGAAAACAAAGTTGTTAACGTGTAAATGGCAGTTGAGCGTTAGTAAGAAATGTTCTATTAAGGCACAACTTAAACAAATGCTGTCAACACAAATTAAGTTATTTTGTGACATTATGACTTTTTAATTTTGCAATATAATATTGAGACATTTTCTAAAGTTCTCCAATGCATTTCTGTTGAGCAGTGCATGTTTAAGAGATTATTTTAAGCCACTATGGCGAGTGCAAGATGTGATGAATAGATATGTATTTGTATGTGATGTAGATTTGTGCTTCTTCCTCTCGGTATGTGCAGAGTGAGACTGAAGTCTCTTTTTTACATCAGTTACATTAATTAGTCTAATTTTTTTTAGTGTGTAACTGAATAAAGAGGCATTTTTTATAGTATCTGGTTGTCATTGCTTTTTTTCACATTATAACCATTTGTAGTTTCTTAATTCCCTTTATAACATTTTCTTAACCTATGATAATAAAACTGAAGGACAGTGGCTGAAAAAGAAACTAACTGTGACTATAAAAGTTTCAAACTTTTATCTAAGCACCAATATGTTCTTTTCACAGATGTTCAGAGAATCCTGTATATGGAGTTCACATGGATCTCATTAGGCATTGTGGAGGCATTTTATTGCTTAAAAAATATTGTTTTTTACTGTTGGGGAATAATTCCAACTCCTGTTTTTCAGAATTGGAAAACATGCGGCAGTAAAACAAACTAGGAAAAGAAACATGTTTTTTGCTTGGAGCAAAATCATCTGGGCAAAGACCCAAGGCAAGTATATCAGTCACCTGAGTTCAACAGTTGGATCATATACAGTGTACATATACAAACTCAAACATCAGCGAAGGTGGGCCCTGCAGTACTATCCAATTGCTGCTCTCAATGCTTGTGAAAATGCTTCTCAGCATTCACACCTACTAAGATCCACTTTTCTGCATCTAAGTCGTCCTGTGTGCTTTCAACTATTTCAGTCGTTTTGATAAAACGTCCTTTAGGACTTCACTGTGATGACTTTTGGTCCTTCAGCTTCTTATTGCCGTTTGAGATGTAAATTGTTTTTATGAATACAATTACCATTGGAAATGAATGGGGAGCCCTTCAGATCCTTGGAAAACCTTTTCCTCTTTGAGAGCAAACTACTTCAGCATACTTTGCACTACAATACCATTCATACCTTATACAAGTCACAAGACATTGGGCTGTTACCACGTGACTCAGCTTCTTAAAAGGTGTTTTTAGTTTTTGAAATATCCCAGTTTAAGTTTCATGAAGGTCCTTTCAGGTCCTTTCTTAGATTATAAGAGATGGCCTAGACTGGAGGTCACATGAACTAAAGTGAGAGCAGAGGTTACGTTTTCAAAAATCTTGAATCATTTTCCCACTCTAGCACTTCAAATTTGGACAAAAAATGTAGGACATTCATAATCTTTACTAATGCTTTATGAAAAAATTGTGCTTTCATAGCATTTTTTCACAATTATGTACAATACTAGACTGCAGTGCTTGACCACAGATTTTGCTCCCTTCCTGTTACTGCTGGTCTTTAGCAGAAGGGTCCCGTCTTATTAACCAGGTCCTGCTCAAGGTTTCTCCCCTTTTTTTAAAATTTCCACCTAAACAAAAAACAAAACGTTATATTATATGATAGTTTAGGAATTAGTATTGATTGGTGATTGGTAACTGTGCAAAAGTATATGGTCAAAAAGTGAACCTGAGCAGGTATAAAGATATTTTGACAAAAGGTCTGTCCAGGTGTAACCACTTTTTGGGCACATTTTGGGACTATATGTTCCATTTGATCTTTCTCTGGTACCAGACTGGAAAACTAATTACGTTTTACTGATATATCCCTAAGATTAGGGAACTCATTAGAAAAAACACTGACACATGCAACAGACATGAAGTTTCCAACTGGAGCAGCTACATTACTAACAAAATGAAATGTAAAGAATATACAAACATGTAGAATGGAAAAACAGGAACATAAATACTTCTAGTAACTATTTACAGTTTTCACTACTTAACAGTTTGTGTGAAGCAGTGAACATTGCAGAAGCAGTGAAGTGGATATACACCGTTTAGTGTTTTTACTACATGTCCACACATGGCTTGGAGTTTGAGTTGTTTGTTTGGGTGACGGCGCTTGTAGAGGCTTTTAGCTGAGTTTCTCCTGCTCATTTTTGTATGCTACATTTTAGTATTGCTTCTTCCAAAGGGTTGGCATGGATTATTTTAATGATACATTTCAGAGTTGTAAATTCACATCCCACTACCCCCTGATACTTATGCACATTCACACCCACATACACGATGCAACCCACCAGCACCCGGACCCCCCTCCCCCCCAAACTCCCCCAATCCTGCCATGCTGCATTCCGACATCAACAGCAGGCGTCCATGAGTCACCCCAGGAAAGATCAAGCTGCTTCCTATATAGCCCAACCAAATCACCAATTCCCTCCCATCTCTGTCTTTTTGGGATCACTTACTCTCGTTTTCACCATTAGGTCATTTATACTAATGTCTATATGTCTTGGCCATTTTGTTTTCCTTTTTTTAAGAAATATTGTGCGAGTAGCTTGAACTTGTTTAATCATAATCTTTATTACATCCTTCTGCACTTGCCTGTTTTAGCATACATTGTTCACTGCAGAATATACCGCCCTCTGTATGCCTTAATAGGGTTACATGCTTGCGTAGCTCAGTGTCATGCGTCAAACCTATCTCATTACATCCATCCCTTATCTAATTACATCCACACATGGCTGGAGAGCTTCATGCTTATCTAATTATAAACTAACTGTAAACTCACACTTGGCCCGGCTATCTTCCCCTGTCTATGGTTATCGTTTCCTCCCCACATCAGTCTTTTTTTATTGTGTTCTTCACAAACATGATTTAAAAAGAAATTGTTGAGGGGTCTGCTCTTGACCTGCTACTGTAGGTGAGTGACATCGCATGTGATTCGTTTTTAAGTATGCAGCGAATGCCAAAATAACATTCATGTGAATGCCAGGATGCAGGCTTTCCTAGAACATTGTATTCTAACAAGACGAACAGTGTTTTCTCACTCTTGCATCGTTTTTATTAGATCACTTCAAACGTTCAGATGTGCGGATCCCTGTTAGGAAGACACTGATCACTGAATCATTGATAGACACCTATTTAGATAACACAGAATTATTTACAAGTTTACTTAATTTCTGTGGTCTTGGTTTTACTAATGGTAAACATTCTTGGTTCACTCTTAGTGAAACTGCTTGAAACTGAAATTCTGCAATAAATAATGAATAAGGCAGCATTATTGCAGATGGAGGGTGGTTGTGTGTATGCTTGCTCCCAGTTAATCACTGCATGTAGTTTACTCAGTTATCGTGTCAGAATGTCGGCATATTTCTCAGCAAACACATTAAGAAGTGATTACAGCTGAAAAAGCCATCTGATCTCCGTTACAAAAAAAATCACCCGAAGTAACTTTGGTTCTCCGTCTCGGTCACCTTTTGTCTTTACAGCTTTATGTCCCACACCAACAACGATGAAACTGCCTCACACAGCTCCAGTGAACATTATGGAAGAGGCAACGAAGAGACTCAAAAAAGACTGATATCTAATGAGAGAGACAACAAGAGGAAGAGAATGTGTAGGAGTACGTTTCTCACCGTGTCGTGAAAGTTAAATTCCAAGCCAACAGGGGGAGCTACTCTGAGCAAAACATTGTAAAACTTTCTTTGTGCTGCTTAAGTATTTTGAGGTGAGACGATTAATTAAGGTGAGCAAATGAATTGCTTTGTAGTTTTCATTTTTATCTTAATTAAAAATAATCGATTCAGCTTTAATAGCACCAAACACAACAAAAGTAATCTCAAGGCACTTCAGTATTGCAGTTCAGCTTATTTCAAATTAGTCCCATTAATACAAAGCCAATTTTATAAAAGTAAAGTGTAACCGAGTGAGAAGTGAGAGAATTTAGATTTTTTTTCTTTTTTTTAATCAAAAAGTTGTTAATCTATTTTTTTTTTAAATTAAATCAAACAATGTATTTGAGCTGTGGAGTTTATTCTATTATATTTTCTAAATCCAAACAAAATAAAGCTAAATGTCTCCTTTGGATGAAGCTGGCAGTTTAACATCACATTTGTTCAAAAGTAAATCAAAACGACAACGTTCTAACTCTCATCCTGAGATGAGGCTTCTCCTGCTTGCACTGTCGTTTGTAAATCTTCCTCTACAATTTAACCTTATTACCAACCATATATATATATATATATATATATATATATATATATATATATATATATTTTACAATTCCTTCCATGGCATATTTAAGTCCCAATTGAATGTTCATTGACAAAAGGATGTGTCCAGAATATTTTCCAAAATATCTTGGGACAACGCTTCACACAGGTCATTGGAAAATTGTAAACAACACTGATATCCAAGGTACCAACGGTAACTGAGGGGGCTGGGAATTATCCATAGGTCAATTAAACTACCAGCTTTCAACCCAATTATGTAGGCGCTTACATACTGGCATTTCTATGCTGAAAAAAGAACATTTCCCTCTTTTGCCTGTCACGGTGCCTTTATGTAAGAGCCACTTTCCAAAAAAGGCATAAAATCTGATCACTTCTTGTTCCACTGCCCGAGGTAGACGAAAAGGCTTGAAACAGGAGAGAGACTGGTCGTGTATGTAAAGGCCGTCCCCTCATTCTGTAACCGAGTGAGAAGTGTGAGATTTAACAAGTTTTTGATCATGTTATCAGTGAGCTGACCATAGTCATAAGCACAGAGCCGCTGATGAGGTTGCAGAAGCTGGCTCTAGGGAAATGGGATGTCACGTCTCTAGTGGAGAAGGAGCCTTATCTGGTGCATGAGGTTGACTAGTTCTGGCTAGATAAAGACAGACTCACCTCGACACCAGAACCAATCTCCTTTAGGGGATTTCCTTATTCTCCTGGGGGGACTTCAGTGCTTACTTGAGCAATGACTGTGAGGAGTGGAAGGGGTCTGGTTTGGTGGCCTCAGAATTTGGTCTCTGCTTTTTGCAGATGACGTGATTCTGTTGGCTTTGTCAGACCAGGACGTTCAACTCTAGCTGAAATGGTTTACAGCCAAATGGGAAGCAGCTGGGATGAGAATCAGTATCTCTAAATCCGAGACCATGGTTCTGAATCGGAAAAGGGTGGAGTGCCCTCTCCGGGTCTTGGATCAGATCCTGATCCAAATGGAGGAAGTTAAGTATCTTGTGGACTTGTTCATGAGTGAGGGAAGAATGGAGCGGAGAATCAATAGGCAATGTGGCGTCCGCATTAATGCAGACTTTGCAATGACCTGTTGTGAAGAAGGAGCTGAACCCAAAGGCAAAGCCCTCAATTTACCAGTTGGTCTACGTTTCTACCCTCACCTATGGTCACGAACTTTGGGTAGTGACCTAAAGAATGGAAAAAAGCGGCAGAAATGAGCTTCCTCTGCAGGGCTCTCCTTCAGAGATAGGATGATCTTCCGGGCATGTCCCATTGGAAGATCTAGGACATGCTGGAGATACTATGTCGCATGGCTGACCTGGGAACACCTTGGGATCCCCCCAGATGAGCTAGATGAAGTGGCCAGGAAGAGTGAAGTCTGGGTTTCCCTGCTTAGGTTAATGCCCCCGCGACCTGACCTCAGATAAGCGGTCAAAATTGTATGGATGGATTTTTTTTTAATTTTTATTATTACTAACATGAGCACAATAAACATGATTGACTTCTTCCGTCTTGTTTCATGCACACAACGTGGAGTCACACTTTAGTTCTGGAATGCTGATTTTGTGTACGTAAGGGCACACGTTTGTGAGATTTTCCTCTCTTCCTTGGGCCAGTATGTAAAAGCCAAAGGAGTAAAATTGGTGGCACCAGTATGTAAGTGATGAGATGAAGACACATTTTTGTTGTGGCCATATGTTAAATTATGTATATTTCATGTATGAAGTACTGCCCCAGGAAATCTTGGTGTAAACTGGTCTGAGCACCATGTTTGGCTGTGCTGTCAGTTTATCTAAGTTTATCTAAGTCTTGGACATGAGAAAACGCTTTGATCTCTGGCCTTTTCTGTTTTTATCAGCTTTGATAGTACAGTGAGCAACTAAGATCCAATGCAGAACAGCATGTGATGGATGAAAGAAGTCACCAGATGACTTTAACCCAAGGAGCAGGTTTTGCATTCTGTTGATGATCATATACAGTATTTGTAGAATTAGTGAAGTGTGTATTTATGCTTTTGCTTGCCTAGTGGCAAACACACTGAAACACAGTAAAAGAGAAATGAGAAACCTGTGAAAATAGCATGAGCTGACACTTTATACCCACAGTATCTGAGCGCTGCTGTAGTGGCCCTGTCTAGGTGTGCTATATCATGCTGTGAATATTTGTCCAAGCTGTGCTGCAAGTGTTTTTGAATGTAATTTAATTGACTGGAAAAACTGCATGATGGAATCAAACGGGCAACATGTGACCCACACTGAGTAGGTAAGGAGTGTATGTATAATTATAATGTTTGGACTAGAAGTAGATCCTTAATTACAAAAATATTGGGGTTGACCAATATCTTTAAATGATATATATCAATTAACTAGACTGGTAATGGCACGGATATGGGAAAATAAAACTCATTCCACAACTCAAATTTATAAACAGAGACGACTATATAAACAGGTGTCGACAATTCAATTCATGTTACAACACAAGTTGTCTCCAGGATCTTTCCAGAGACCAGAACATGACCCCCGAGCAATTATTACATAAACAACGGCAGGTAAAAACTCCCCTAGTGGGAGAAAAACCTTAAACCAAACAGTGGTAGGAAAAACTTCCCTTTAAGAGGGAAGAAACCTTGAACAAGACATCGATCATGAGGGAGGACCCTCCTGCCGAAGGCCAGCCGGGTAGAGCAGGAAGTAAAAAGAGAAGAGAAACAAAGACACACTGTCAAAGGTACAAGACAGGATACAATAGTATAATTATTAATCAGCAGCAGAACTAAGACTTCTGTGTATATGGGTGATATATGGATAGTTAGTGATCCATAGGGATGAGGACTGCAGGTCAGGATGCAGCTCCTGAGGTTCTGGTCTGCAAACATGTACAGAAGAGAAAAAGAGGAGACAGACCAGCACAACAAACTACAAGAACAATGGAGCACAATTATACTTAAGAGATACTTCCTATTAACAACTGAGTATTAAGCTGAAGAAGGGAAAGAGAAACAGAGGAGGTGAGGGGCACCAGTCAGTGGATCATGTTGGTGTCCCCCTGCAGCAGGTCTACAGCAGCAGATCCAGGATGAAGCTGTGTTGAAGACCAGCTGCTCTAGTCTGGTCCTGCAGCTGCAGCTGTGTCTACTGGTCCTAACACACTAAAGTTTACACCAACTAGATGTTTTACTAAACACAAATGTTTTAAGTTTAGTTTTAAAGGTGGAGGTGGTCTCAGCCTTCTGAACCCAAACTGGAAGTTGGTTCCATAGTGATGGTTCCTGATAGCAGAAGATCGTCCTCCAGATCTACATTTGGATCTTCTAGGAACTACGAGTAAACCTGCACTCTGAGAACAGAGAACTCTAATGGGAACATATGGTTCTATCAGGTCTTGGAAATATCGCGGCGCTGGGACATTTTGGACTTTATATGCCAGTAATAAAATTTTGAATTGGATTCTAAATTTTACGAGGAGCCAATGGAGGGAAGCTAAAACTGGAGAGACGTGGTCTCTCTTGTTGATTCCTGTCAGCACTCGCGCTGCTGCATTTTGGATCAGCTGGAGGCTGTTCAGAGAATTACTTGGACATCCAGCCAACAACACGTTACAGTAATCTAGTCTAGAAGATACAAACGCGTGAATTAGTTTTCCAGCATCACTCTGCGAGAGGATGCTCCTGATCTTTGCAATATTACGAGGTGGAAAAACGCGGTTTTACAAACCTGATTAATATGCTGTTTAAATGACAAATGCTGATTGAAAATAACGCCAAGGTTTCTCACAGTTTTACTGGAGGCCATCGCAAGACCATCTAATCCCTTCCTAATCCATCCTTTAAGCATCCTTAAAGGACTCCCAGTCATACACGCAGGCTTGGATTGGACAAGGGACGTAGATCTAGAACGTTTTTGCTCTGTTCCATAAAATGAATGGTGGATTTATTAGTTGTTCCAAATGTTGGAAAGTCTAAACGAACAAGTGGTTTCATATATAATGGAGTTGCAATAATGTGTACACATCTTCTATTCACCATTAGACCAAACTATTGACATACATTATCATTATATCATTATGTAATGTTTGGACTAGAAGTACAGCCTTAATTTAAAAATATTTGCATTGACCTTTATCTGTAAATCATATAAATCAATAACTAGATCTATAATCGCATCAACGTGGAAAAATAAAACTTATTCCACAACTCAAGTTCATTAATGATAATAACTATTTACAAATGAATTCAGCACACTATTTATCCACATACAACGTTCCACATGGAAAGGATTATTTACAATAATTGTGAGACTGTTCTCTATAATCCAAACACGGTAAAGATATGATCCATGCCAACTAGGGAATAATCCAGGGCAGAGGCATTTGCTTAGGTTCTGCGTAGTTTTCCTGACCTAGACTTTGTTCAAGCTCCTCTCTTCACGCTGTTCTTTCACTTTTACCAGTTTTATAAGTTCTGGGTGCCGGTCCCAGTGCTCAATCTGGCACCCAACTCAAACAGTAGTGCAAATGTGTATATAAGTCACGCAACTGTCCATCATGTATCATTACACACACACACACACACACACACACACACACACACTAAACACAAACAGGATTAAAAGAAGGAATACTTTTCCAGTGTCCAGACAGCATCGTCGTTGTCATTCAGGTACATGACTGACGGTTTTTCACTCCTTGGAAATTCCATCGTTTTTACGGCTCAGATAGACATCTGTCTGTGTCAGTTGGCCTCTCAGCACCTAAGTGTATAAACCTCTTGATAACACTTGTTTTTTTTCCAACCTCTCGTTGACTTTGCCTCATCATCGGCACAGATGCATACATGAGTAAGAATCAGGCCTGAACCCTTAAAGATGGCAGCAATGACTAAATGTGAATGGATTTTTTCGGATGGATTTTTCCAGCATGCTTTGTATTCCAACAATGCTGCAGCTGTGACCCACTCCCCCACCTCCAACCCCCACACACAAATACACACACACCCGTCACGATCCTCCGAAAGGGAGCATGGACTCAGTAATGGGCTTTTCGGCTTTTTTCAGAAACAACACGCTGCTGTGAGAAGGGTGTCGGGTTAATCTGTATGGGTTGGAAGTCAGGGTCATGCCTCATCGAGTCTCTTCTCTCATCTCTTTCTCCATTTCTCCTTCTCTCTTTCTCTCTCTGTCTTACACACACATCAATTCTTTGAAGTGTGACAGTATTTTCGCTTCACCTCTCTTCGATCTGTGTTAAAAGGTTAAGGTTACTTCAGGGGATTGTGCAGGGCAGAGTGTGTGCAGAGTTCATGTTAGAGACTTCCAGCCAGTACCACAGGCTGTACTGTAAAAGTTTAAACTTCAGTATCATTAACCATGATTATTATGCCACCCAGGTTACAACGGAACCTTTATTATCAGTATTTCTAGAACAAGGAATGGCTTGTGCTAGGGGTTCAAGGGATAGACAGAATAACAGCGATGAAAGATCACACCTCTGTCTCGTTGTGCTTTATGTGAGAAAAGGGGAGGAAACTATTAGTCCTTCTGGCTGTTCTTTGCGGAACAGTTTCCCCTTTTCCCGCTCTTGGTACTTGTATGTAAGAGCCACTTTCTAGAAAGGCGTAAGATCTAATCTCTTTTTTCCACCTTCTGGAGAAGAAAAAGGCCGGTTGTGTATTGAACACAGAGACGATGAAAGCAGCCTGTACATCATTGTCTGATTTTAGAACGACTAAAGAAAGTTGAATGAACGCAGCTGGACCTGCATCCTTTCATGTTAAGGAAAGGATGATGTCACATGTCGTCAGGTCAAAGAATCAGTCACAGTTATTTAGTATGAAATTAACATGGTAAGAAAATAATGATTAAATAATGAAATGATTAAATATTTTTAACCGTTCCTGTTTGCTGACCATTGTTGTAAGCCACACCCAGGACAAGCGGCGCTCGTGGTTAAAACCCAGTCACAAATGCAAATGCTGAGGAAGATCCAGACACTTCCAACTGGTGAGGAAGGGCTGGAAACTTCCAACTGGTGAGGAAGGCCTGGAAACTTCCAGCTGGTGAGGAAGGCCTGGAAACGTCCAGCTGGTGAGGAAGGCCTGGACACTTCCAGCTGGTGAGGAAGGCCTGGACACTTCCAGCTGGTGAGGAAGGCCTGGAAACTTCCAGCTGGTGAGGAAGGCCTGGACACTTCCAGCTGGTGAGGAAGGCCTGGACACTTCCAACTGGTGAGGAAGGCCTGGACACTTCCAGCTGGTGAGGAAGGCCTGGACACTTCCAGCTGGTGAGGATGGCCTGGACACTTCCAGCTGGTGAGGAAGGCCTGGACACTTCCAGCTGGTTAGGAAGGCCTGGACACTTCCAGCTGGTGAGGAAGGCCTGGACACTTCCAGCTGGTGAGGAAGGCCTGGACACTTCCAGCTGGTGAGGAAGGCCTGGACACTTCCAGCTGGTGAGGAAGGCCTGGAAACTTCCAGCTGGTGAGGAAGGCCTGGAAACTTCCAGCTGGTGAGGAAGGCCTGGAAACTTCCAGCTGGTGAGGAAGGCCTGGAAACTTCCAGCTGTGAGGAAGGCCTGGACACTTCCAGCTGGTGAGGAAGGCCTGGACACTTCCAGCTGGTGAGGAAGGCCCTGGACACTTCAGCTGGTGAGGAAGGCCTGGACACTTCAAGCTGGTGAGGAAGGCCTGGACCCTTCCAGCTGGTGAGGAAGGCCTGGACCCTTCCAGCTGGTGAGGAAGGCCTGGAAACTTCCAGCTGGTGAGGAAGGCCTGGAAACTTCCAGCTGGTGAGGAAGGCCTGGAAACTTCCAGCTGGTGAGGAAGGCCTGGACACTTCCAGCTGGTGAGGAAGGCCTGGACACTTCCAGCTGGTGAGGAAGGCCTGGAAACTTCCAGCTGGTTAGGAGGAAACTTCCAGCTGGTGAGGAAGGCCTGGAAACTTCCAGCTGGTGAGGAAGGCCTGGAAACTTCCAGCTGGTGAGGAAGGCCTGGAAACTTCCAGCTGGTGAGGAAGGCCTGGACACTTCCAGCTGGTGAGGAAGGCCTGGAAACTTCCAGCTGGTGAGGAAGGCCTGGACCCTTCCAACTGGAGGAGCATGATAGCTGATGCTGTACATGCAGCTGAATCTGTCTAGTTGCTGGAGGTGTGGAAAGAAACGGTGATGCTGTCATTACTGCTGTGGCTGGTTTAAGCAGGCAGAAGACGGTGCTGCGACTCCACACCTCATCTGGTCATCAGCCTCACTTACAAATACTCCAGAGGGACATCCAGTCGGCGCTTGAACATAAACTCTCCTGCCGAGTCGGTCTCCGTTCTGCCTTTTCATGCTACTCCTGGGGTTGTTATTTAGAAAGCTTTATATTCCTTTTCACTGCTTCACGATTTGCAGGTTTACTTTCCATTAAAGGCCCCTTTTAAGGAATCTGTTCATGCTGTGTTTAATTGCATGAGAGATATTAAGACATGGATGGACTTACATTTCATAAGATGACATGAAAACAAACTGAGATTTTTCTTGGTTGCTCTGACTTGGTCCAGTTCTTACCAGCTCCTTTGGCCCAGTAGCACCTTATATATGATCGCAGGCCAGGAATCTTGGTGTTAATATTGATGGGGCGACAAGCAGATCAGCTCTGTGGTCAAGGCTAGCTTTTTTCAGCTTGGGCTTACAGCCAAAGTTAAACTTTGTCTTAGAAGGGCTGATCTGGGAGAGTTATTCATGCCTTTATGACATTGCACTTGGATTACTGCAACTCTCTGTTGTCGACATTTGCCAGTCTGAACTCAACCGTGTGCAGCTTGTTCAATATGCAGCAGCTCGTTTCCTTACCGGGACAAAGTAATGTGAGCACATAACGCCGGTGCTTTCCTCAGTTCACTGGTTTCTGGTTAGGGTCAGGATTCATTTTAGGATTTGTATGTTTGTTTTGAGTCTTCAAAAAGGACTGGCCCCGGATTATTTATCTAACCTTGTTAAGGTGCATCAACCCTGCAGAGCCCTTAGGTCAGCTGAGCAGATGGTCCTGGACATTAGTCAATCCCTCATGAAGACTTACTGGATCTTTTACCTGTCTAATTTAATTGTTTATTGTTTCTTATTGTTGATGACTTTTTACTGTAAAGCACGTTGGTTGGTCATAGTCTTGTATATGTGCCATATAAATAAAGCTGACCTGGACACTGGTAATAACATTGACATCGAGTCCCGACCTGTCGCTCTTTGCTGCATGTCTCTTTATAGCTGTTGTCCATCTCCTTCTAATAAAGGCCACTAAAAACCACAATTTTTTTTTTTTTTTTTTAGAAGATATTGGTTTGAAATAAAAGGAATCAAGGGGATATTTTACTTTTTTTTCCGGGCCCAGAGATCAACACTGCCTTTTGATCTCTATGAAAGATTTGAGTTTGAGTCGCAAAGTTAAAAGAGTTTAGCATTACTGCCAGGTCTGAAAGCTCAAGATATCATTTTTGTGAGAAACTGTCATCTATCTTTATTTAGAGATTTAAGGGTTTTTTGTCACTTATTCATTTCTCATGAGGTTTCCAGATAATCCCAGTCTGACTGTGTAATGCAGAGTAAGAGAGGATTTTTTTGAAAGAACTAAAACTAGTCCATCTTTTCTGATACTGAGAAACCCCTCTGGCTGAATAATTGAAAGGATTTTCACCAACTGCGTCTGAGTTTATTGTGACAACCACTCTACACCAACCATCATCAATTCACCACTTCTAACCGCTTTCACTTACCAGTGAAATGTCTCACCAGGTCTCTTAGAGGGGATGAAAAAACTCTAGGATTTACCTGGACTGGTAGAGGGTCAGGAGTAATTATTCCTCTTGGTTGTCAGGAGTTCTTCAAACTGCTTATGCCTCAGTGTTTGCTGGTGGTTTTTTTTTCCAATGATCACTTTCAAGCTACTGGGATAAACACCTATGTGCCAAACGTTTGCTGCCACGTTACAACCCATTAGCATTTATTTTTCTGTCTTTATTGTGCACATCCGACCTACTGTATATTGTGCACACTTATCCATATCAAGCTGTATTTCTGTATGTACATACAGTATTTACACATACCTGAAGCTGCTGTTAATTCTGTTCATACCTTCATGTAATCTTGTCATTCTTAACAAATAATACAGAAAATACTGAATTTACATATATTTAAGGACAATTACACATACCCCTATGTTTCGTATAACATTTTCTATGCTGTTGTGTTTACAGTTAAATCTCATCAACCTTTCCTAAGAAAAGATGCTTGAATCTACAGCTTCTTAGTACACTTTGGATGAAACCTCTGTTTAGGGCTTCCTTTTTCATTTCCCTTCAAGCTACAGCAAGTACTAAGAGTACTACGTGAGGGAGTATTAGGACTGCTAATGCTATTACAAAGCCTAGTGCCTGTAGTTTCATGCTTATACTCCAACTACCAGATCAAGTTCAATTTCCTGCTCACATTTAAATTATTGAATCAGTTAATATCAGTGCCACCACATAATGAAATGTCTACACTTTGTATTCCTTTGGCACTTATTTCTAACATTAATCTACACTGTACTCATCAACTGCAGCTGCCATTGAAGCCATTGTCTGCTGTGTTTGTGCCTACTACACTTCTGTTCTTGTGCCAGTTTATGTAAGAATCAAAGTTTGTAAGCAACAGAATAAAATCCCACCAGGAATTAAACCGTATCAGTTTATTTTGAGAGAGAATTTGGAAGGACGCGAGAACCTTTCTGTCCCAGTGAGAGCTACAGGATGTCCATGATAGCTCAGCTGGAAGCGGCTGTGTTGCTCTCGATGCTTTTGGTGCTCAGAGCAAACTTCAACAGCAGTCTTGCTTCACTGTGCGTGATGAATATTTTCGATTAAGACCTGATTGACTCATATCATGCAGGGATTTTGAGCTTAGTGTAGACTGACAGAAACAGTTCGGCTCTATTTTCCTACCAAGCATTTTCAAATAAATCATGGCCCTAAATAGAAATTGAAGAGCACCATGTCAGCAACATAAGTGGCCAATTTTCTGCACTTGTATCATAACAGATGCTGCAGCCTTACTTCATTACAAATCAATTTAATTCAATTATATATATATATATATATATATATATATATATATATATATATATATATATATAGCATCTATTACAATACAAGTTGTCTCTAGGTGGTTTCCAGAGAAACAGAACATGACCACTGAGCAATTATTACATAAACAATGACAGGTAAAAACTCCCCTTTAAGACGGCAAAAACCTTGAGCAGGACCTGGATCATAAGGGGGACCCTCCTGCCGAAGGCCACCTAGGTAGACCAGGAAAATGGGAGATAAGAAAGATACAATGAAGAACAGAGAGGAGAGACACAAACACACCGTCAAAGATACAAAAGACAAGATATATTAGTATAACTCTCAGCAGCAGAACCAAGACTTCCATGTATATATGACTGACACATGGTTAGTTGGTGGACTACAGAGACGACTATATAAACAGGTGTAGACAGCAGACACTGAGGTGGTCAGAGGGTGGGACTGCAGGTCAGGATGCAGCTGCAAACATGTACGGAAGAGAAAAAGAGGAGACAGACCAGCACAACAAACTATAAGAACAGTGGAGCACAATGATACTGATGAGATACTGTTAATTAATAACTGAGGATTGAGCTGAAGAAAGTAATGACAAGGAAAGGAGGGCAAAAGGTGTAAGGGGCACTTCAGTCCTGGTGTCCCCCTGCAGCAGGTCTACAGAAGCAGATCCAGGATGAAGCTGTGTTGAAGACCAGCTGCTCCAGTCTGGTCCTGCAGCTGCAGCTGTGACTACTGGTCCTAACACACTAAAGTTTACACCAACTAGATGTTTTACTAAACAGAAATGTTTGAAGTTTAGTTTTAAAGGTGGAGGTGGTGTCAGCCTCCTGAACCCAAACTGGAAGTTGGTTCCATAGTGATGGTTCCTGATAACAGAATTCCCGTCCTCTAAATCTACATTTGGATCTTCTAGGAACTACGAGTAAACCTGCACTCTGAGAACGGAGAACTCTATTAGGAACATATGGTTCTATCAGGTCTTGGAAATATTGCTGTGCTAGGCCATTTTGGACTTTATATGTAAGAAATAACTTTTTTAATTGGATTCTGAGTGTTACAGGGACCCAGTGTAGGGAAGCTGACACAGGAGAGACGTGGTCTCTCTTAAGTAACACATTACAGTAATCTAGTCTAGAAGTTACAAACATGTGAATTAGTTTTTCTGCATAAACTGCACAAGATGTGTGTCAAGTGTCTTCAGGGACCAGACTGACCTGTGGACCCAGGATGATGCCAGGAGTATCAGCTGCTTTAGGCCAGCAAGACCAGTCCCTCTGGATCTCTGCACTGAACTGGTCCCAGCGTTACAGATGGATAATGGGACAGGTGGCTCCATGCTTGTACCAGTACAAGTCCTCATACACTCAGGTTCCTAGCAGCATGTGTCTTTCAGCGGGAGTCCACTGACAGATCAGACATCTCTGTCATTCCTGGGCCGACTACTACACGACACAGATGAATCGACATCACATCCAGATACATAAACTTGTATAAACTTACACTGTGGCTGAACAGGCAAACATAAAAGGTAACATTTTCAGATAAAAGCGAATCACTGAAGTAATTCCTAGTTTAAAAATTAATGTAACTTGTCACTAAAAGTTTGATTGGCTCCAAAGTCACCCGCAGGTGCAGGCAGGATGCCAGAAAGTAGACGCGTCTCCATTCTGTAATGAAAACAGCATTAATTTGAAAAAAAAAAAAAAAAACTGAACAAAACAAACAAACAAAAAACACATTCCGGTTTATCAAATAAACCTTTTCAAACGTTTTTCAGGTGATTCAGAAATTCACTTATTTGCAAAGTCATAATAAAACAAAAATGCTTTTTGCAAATTTCCACATCTGTGGCAGGGCTTTGTGTTATGCAGCCGGCCAATCTAAAGTAATCGACATCTAGGTTCCAGATGCTTTTGTCCTCATTAATATGACGTAGTTGTCCTGTAACTCTACTTAACCATTATACCATAACCATAAGGGCTTCACCTGTGAACAGCAGTGGTAGCAATCGCAACAATTTATCGATGACCAAAGATGTTTTAGTTCAATTTCTTTATTGTTGAGATTTTCTATTTCACTGTTTTGTGAAGTTTGTGAATAGGATGTATCAAGGAAAAGTGTGCAGGAAGAAGCATACGCAGGACTCATCTGAACATGTCTGTGTGTAAGTACTTTTCTGGATTTGGCTGTACGACATCATTAGTATGAAAGCCGTGCAGTCATTTGTACATGAGGTCCCGGGTCTTGAAAATTTGTCAGTAAATATAAAGGGTATCCAGATATTAGATTTTTATTTTCTTAATATGTTGTTATATAAAACCTTTACAAATCAAACCTTCGAACTGGAACAGGGTTTACTTTCCTTTTTGTCACTGTCCCTGCATCAGGCAGCAGTCCACTTCTGCCGATTTAGACCATGACAAACTGCATTTGTGTGTGGGTGTGTGTGCGTGTGTGTGTGTGTGTGTGTGTGTGTGAGAGAGAGAGAGAGAGAGAGAGAGAGAGAGAGAGAGAGAGAGAGAGAACCAGCACGAGAGAGCCTTATTATTAAGATAATTGCTGTTATAGCAATAAAGCAAGCGACCGTGTGTATGTTGAATCTGGTTAACGGGGCAGCTTCCTGGATGCCTTACCCTTGTCTCCTGATGGGGATGTATGGAGGTTTAGAGAACCACTCTGCTTCTGAGCATTTCCAGCTGTTCTGCCTCTCTGACTGTTTGGTTCATACACTTCGTTGTGATGTAATTAATCCACCTCTTTTTCATCAGACCACCCTCCACCTGTCTTTGCAGTTTACCCTCTGATCCTGGGAACCAGCACAGAGACATCAATATGAATAAGCTATAAGGTAACACACACACACACACACACACACACACACACACACACACACACACACACACACACACACACACACACACACACACACACACACACACACACACACACACACACACACAGAGTTCCATCTCCGGGAGCAAAAGTAGGTGTTTCCCCAAAGGAGGCTGTTCATGTTTTTCTTGATGGAGGTAGTCACCAAGGAAATAATTCATAATGTTATGAATTCTCTCCCATGGTTAATGCTAGGTGAGCAACTAACAACATTTTGACAAGATTAGGTTGACATTTAATAATTGATCCTTAACGCCTTAGGGGTTAAGGATCACTAGATAAACGAGAATATGCTAAATAACAATACCAACATTTTGGCAGTAATGAAAGTTGAAAAACACAATGGATTCACAACATCTTTATATTTGATGAACTGTCTGGCTGCCATAAATATTTTAGCTTTGTGAAAGGACCTCTGGAGCACTTTCTGCTCTTCTTTATATATACATACATCCATATGTGTGTGTGTGTGTAAGTAAATATCTTCCATTCATGTACATTGGTATCAAAGTTAAAGTGCCAGAATGCCCACTATCACAGAGAGTAAGAGAGAGAGTTTATTAGCAGTCTGACTGTAGATGTTACACCTCTAGTTGAGACTTCTCAGAGGTAAAATGGAATTTCACTGCACTTTGGTCATTTCTTCCAGACGCCTCATCTTATACTGTCAACACAATTTCAGCTGTTTCTGTGGCCTGAAATATCTCCCGGTGCCAAAGGCCGGATATAATAAACTGATGTTTTGGCAATGTTTGGCAGGGAACAGTGAAGGTAACAGTGAAGGCAACAGTGAAGGCAACAGTGAAGGCAGTGCTGACAAACTGCCACACTACAGGCACAGGATCATCAGCTCAGCCAGCCTTGTTGGCAGTTGTTCAGGCAACCTTAGCCAGGACTCAGAGATCGAGCCAGACAAGCCAGGTTGATGCCATGTCATCAAGCAGTCTGCCTTCCACAGAAAAATTCTAGAGCTAATTTTCATTATTTTAACCACTCAGGGCAATGATCTTTTCACCTTCAGAGTATCTGATGGCAGGAACTAATGACATATCAACAAACCTGAAACCAAACAGTCATGGCAGCATTGGTTTTTGATGAGATAGTGACTCATTAACATTTTTTTAGTGTTCCTTATGGAAAAAAAAGACAAATTAACAAAAACACCTTGTGTGTCAGCTGTTTGCTGGTATGTTCATGCCTGAACCCTTGGAGCTGTTCTTTCAGCAGAATTTTCCCTTATTTACAGTTTTATTCGGTTGTGGGATGTATTGAAATCAAAACACTGTTAATGCTCGCTGTGAGGCACTATTATCAGCCTTCTTGTGTGGGCATGCCTGCAGAACAGCAGAACAAAGAGCATTTCTGTTGGTGGCACTGTCTTGCTTGGTTAATTGGAAATGCATGTCGTGGTCTGATGACAGACAAAAAAGCAGGTTTTATTGCTCTTTAAAGCTCCATGGGTCAATATTTTCCATACTAAGAACAGACAAAGTGATATTCAATAATGATGAAAGGGTCACTTACCACACGTAGACAGCAGTGTTGAGTCAATGTGGAAAGATTACCCTACACGGCAGCTTCCTTCACCTCTACTGAGTATGTGAGAGTCCGCCACCTTATTTATGCATCAACACTGCAGTTCTGACTGTCTGTCACTGTCTTCTTCCCAGCAGCTGCTGGCAGCCATCACAGATGACAAGGAAACACATCAAGCTTGTTTTTTTTCCTTACAACTTTGTTGAGACAAAAAAAACGTAATGAATTATTACAAAATAACTTGGGGACCGTGGGGGTGAGGATCCCAGGATACTGGGGTGGGCGGGGCACCGTTTAACGCCTGTGGCATTCCCATGCCGTGGCCTGCCATCCCTCAGGTTTCCCCAGCTGGGCTCTCATGGGTTGGCCCTCCCTCCTTGGATGCTTGGGCCTGTGCTCCTGTCTGGGCCAATGAGGTGGGGGTGTGGGATTGGGAGACCAGGCCACCACGCTGTCCTTGCCCCCCATGCTGAGCTTTGCCATGCCTCTTTTAAAAGCACATCATTAGATGAGAGCACTTTTACACAGGGTTACACTCAGGTTACACACTAGATTAACTGAAAGGATCAGAGGTGCTGAGTTTGTGGAGGGGTACAAGTAGTGAGCAGGAGTGCGTCTACCCTACCACCACCCCTCTGCCCACTCTGGCCCTCCATTTAATGCATCGCTTATCTTAATTACGTAGTTTGGTTTTACAGAGCTTGGTAGCGCTCACACATTCTGTTTTCCAATCATGAAGTTAGAAATCAGTCTAATTTCACATTCACACCACCACAGACAGTTTAGGTTGAGGTATCTGAGGCTACTCCTTGGTGTGGCTGGGGTTTGGCGGCCCTGCTGGCTGGTGCCGCCCGTGGATCCTGCCCTGTTTCCGCTGTCTTGAGAGTGGGGGGCCGTTGCCTACGCTTACCTGTTTCAGTAGAAGGGCTGGCCAGCTAGATGGTTCCTGATGGTACCAACTGCCATTCAGCCCAAAATATTGGTTGAAGTCATGAGTGGGATTGTAACGGTACTGCTCCATGTGGGTCTTCAACTCTGACTGTTTCAGCTCTTGCACAAATCTGGGTTAGATCCAACATAACCACAAAACATCATACACTCATTTACACACACCACACTACAGACACACCGATGCATTATCAATAATACATCATCCATCCTAATCTTCTGTTTATGTCTGTCTTTCTGTGCTATACTGTCTGTCATTTTAATCTTTGACAGAATCTGTCTCAGGTCTTAATAAAGTTTGTTAGATTCGACTGCCAAGAGGGCTGGTACATATCTGCTGGAGATGTAATGAGAAATTGCTCAAATTTGCCAGGTAGAGTTAAGACAGTTTGTACAATAACTAACCCTAGTACTGCATATCCACTGATATTAAAGTTAAACCCTAAAGATATGATGTAGGATGCCCCAAAGTCAACTTAGAGTCATATATATGTCAATATATTATATATGGCATACAAAATATTACAGCAAGCTGTGACCTGCAATTCATACAATTCACATGTGGCAGGCAGGAGACTAATGTGTTAACTTGCCCTGCCTTGTCAGTTGTGCACAGCTGAACAGCAGTGGCTGCAGGGAGAGAAGCTGCAGTCACCTTCCCATAATCCTCCACAGCAGTAGTGTCAAGTGAAGGGAACAAACATACAGATGTTACAGCACATACCTCATACTGCAGTGTCTCAGTGAGGGGTGGCAGCTGCTGCACAGCAGGATAAAGAATATACACTTATACTTTCAAGAGTGTAATGTGTTTTTAAATCTAGATGATGAATTTTACAAGTCTTTTGTTCATGCTCAAAATTGTCTTTTTGCTTGAGCTGCAAATGTGGCAGTGCTACGGTTTATAAGGGCTAAAGCTCTCAGGTGGAGCATTTTAAATAAGGAGACAGGAGACAAAATATCTTAGAAGAGTTTCTGTACAGACAATACATTTGTCTGGCTCTGAGGCTGCAGGTCCTTAGTTAATACAGAATGTACTTCCACAGTCAAGGCTAATGATGGTGAGGAGTGTGAGCTGAGGGAGAAGAAAAAACGTAATCTATCCGGCTTTACATTCTGTTCTTCTATCTGTTAAATGTTTAATGTTATCTATTATTTATTCTGCTAAGTACATTCGTCCTCCTTCAGCTCACTTACTGTGATCAATCCTTTGCCATTAACGGGACATCGGGCAGTGAGCAAAGAGCCTGGCGCTTTCTATGGATTTCTATAAACTAAGAGTAAACATTTAACGTTTTGATTGTGATTGAGGTTCAAGGATAGTTCAGTGCTGCCTGGATGTATTTTAAGACAGGCAGTTAGCGCCACTGAAAAAAATGCCCCAAATTCCTTCATTGCCTTCATAATCAAACATATTGTTATTTATGTTCTACACCTAACAAAACGTGAATTTCTTCATAGATACCTTATCTTATAAATACTGTGATCATGCCGAAAAACCTCCTAAAATATAATTCCATATTTTATTAATTTGAGAATCATGTGGTGTCAGAAAGGAGACGAAGAGCCTAGAAGGGAATGCAAGTGATGAGGAGGCTGCAAAACCAGGAAGTGTGAAGAAGAATGCTGTCCATGGATGAGAGGGATCCATCTAAACCCTTAGCATCCAGCAGGAAGATCAGGGTTGATGGGGCCGTCGGGTGGAGATGAAAACCTCTGATACCAGGTTCAGAATGGAGAAAAGGCGGAACAAGAGCTCCATTTTCTAGGGGAGATCTCCAGCATGCTCCTGTGATCAGGATCTCTGAGGTGGGCTCCAAGGACCAGATGAGCTTCTGATTAAGCAATTCCCTGGAATTAACTATTGGAACAAGTGAATAAGTGAATATTCCCATATCATGCTATAACGCTTCCTCACTCGGCAAATATTCTACTTTTTAAGCCAGTACATTTAACAATTCAGCCGTGATATAAAGGAGGTTATGTCAGGTTCTGTCAAGATCGCTGAACGAAGCATGAAAAGCATAACATAATAGTTCTGTATTGTATAACACAGGACGGAGAAGGTTTGACATTTCTGACATTACTGCACTGCGAAAACAGCCACTCGACAAATAAGCCTAACATTCTGAAAAAAAATCTTCTTTTAAACAAAATATCTCTGCTGATGGGGTAAGAAACATGATCTTGACTAGAATTCTGAAAACTAGCAAAATAGTCTCAAGTATTTTCCTGATTTTTCTGAAACAAGGCTTTTTACTTTCTTGGAACTTACTTGCCTGCTGTGAAAACATCTTTAATTGCTGGCCTGCAGCAATCATCATGACAGCTTCATGTGAAAGGAATGATTGGAGGAGCAATCAGGGAGGGTGGACTAATATTAAGATTTGTGGCGCTCAAGTCTCATGAATTCTACTTTTATTGAAATTGATTTACTTAAATTGACAAAATGTTTGGCACATATTTTGTACTATATGTGATTTGCTTCAGTTGTAAGTGAGACTATGCAATATTCTGCTCATTTCCACCCCTGCCAGCATGTAAAAGATCTGTTTAGGAGGTGAATTAACCAATCAGACGAGGGAAAAACTGAGTTCAGTCATACCTCAAACAGTTAAATTATTCAATAATTAAATTAATTAGTTAAATAAATATGTTCACTGAATACATTTATTAATATTAAATAATTACATAAATACATAAAAATTTGAAATAAATATGACTTTGTAGTTTGACTCATGTAATACCTTATTTATGTGTAAGAAGCTTGTTTTTGTGGAGCTTTAAGACTTCTGGGGTGTAAAATATGATAAAATGGCACTTGGTATCTTGAGTAAAAATAATTTTGCCTCATATTTGCAGAAATTCTAACCATGCTTTTAGAGCAGAATAGGATCTTTAGGCCGTCATTGATTAAAAACAGGCATGTTTCTGTAATGAATATCACTGCATGAACCCATGCAGGGATATCCTTTAACAAAACCACTGTCTCCATAGAAGGTCACAGTTAAAGTTAAAGTCTATCCATCCAGGACAGAGATACATCATGGAGACGAAGAAATCACATGTATACATGATCAAGAAACACCACCTTCTTCTCTCGCCCAAAGCTCATTTTAAACTTTCGATTGAGGTAAAAAGGAACATTTTTCTGTGCGCTGACAAATCAAAATGAGAATTTTTATTTATTTATTATACACCCTATTCTGTTCCAGATGTGCAAGCTGCCTGTTCTACAGGCACTGGCGGTGGTGCGTCAGTGCCTGTAGAACGGGCAGCTTGCACATCTGGAATAAAACCCTTAAAAAGGTAAATACACATACTCCCATCTAGACAATGTCTTTCACAGGACATTTTTCAACAAGACTGAGCTTATCTGCATACTACAACTTTTTTTAAAGCATGTATTTGTAGTAGTAGAGTCCAGGTGCTGCACTGACCTTCCCAGACCTTTCATCAACTAAAAACATGGGATGCATATAAAGTGAAAAATACAACAAAGAAGATCGGCCCTGTTGAGCACACTGAATCCTTTATAGGAGAAAAATGGGACACAATTCCCCTCCAAACTGGAGCAACAAATCGCCTCAGCTCCCAGACGTGCATGGACCATTGTTCAAAGAAGAACTGGTCAACATTGGTAAACATCACCACATTCCACCTTTGATGAGACATACTTCTGCCCTAAAATGGAAAAGTAATTTACTTTTTATTTTATTACCTTTTAAGATAGAAAAAAAGACAAATTTTTTCATATTTATTAAATTTTTTCCCTATTGAATGTGTCAACCAAGTTTAGTTTGGTTCCTGCTATGTTCTGCCTACTGTCTACCATCTACTGGAACTCAAGTATGCAGTATTTTGGCTTTTATTTAAGGTGTTTATGTATTTACTTTTATGTTAATTTAGTTATTTTGACAAATAACACAAATAAAAATCCTAAACATGACAACAAAAATGTTTGTCTGACTTTTTTTTTTCCAGAGAAGTAAACGATCAGCAATCGATGTCAACTAAATACAAAACAGTTTATGGTCCTATGCAGACAAGCAGGAAAAGCATTTGCCAGTTTAATGAACACAGACACTGTGAGCTCAGGAAGTTTGAATAAATGTCCTCACTGTAATAGGACAAAAAATTAAAAAAATAAAATTGAACAGCCCATCGTTGTTGTGCTGCAGCAGATAATGACCTTTACTGCACCGTTCCACAGTGAGAGTTTAATGAATGAGTCACGGCTGTTTATAGCTGCCGTTGTGTCTGCATCCCTGCTACTTCTCTCACATGTACACACAACTAAGTATCAGCATGACTGCTTTAAAAAATGTGTGGAAGGATGCATTCAGCTGATATGGTGATATAGGTTAATTTAGACGATTAATATTATGTAATATAGAGCATCATTATGTCTTTAACCAAATCTAAGCCACGCGGCAGAGGCTGAGTGGATGAAATTAAAAACACCAGATGATTTAATAGCTTACAGAGGCACCTTTAGAAGGATAACTTGAAGTGACTTGCATCATATGGCGTAGGTTTTATGACGGATGTCCTTTCTGACTGAGTCTTCTGCATTTATCCTGGGACCGACACGAGGAAGACACCGGCTTGTACCTCCCTTAGGCAGAAGTATAACTGGAAGTAATCCTTTATTATATGACTGTACAAAATTGCTTCAGTTTATCAGGGCTTATGGGCATAAAAATAAAATAATAATAAATAAATAATAATAAAAAAAAGCATAATTTTCCTGAAGTCTCTTCACAGTGTTTCAGTCAGGCTGAGGTCGGAGCTTTTTTAAGAAGGAACTTGTTTACCTTCTCTGTACATTTGCTTGAGATGATGGTTGTAAACTGATACTATACGAATAAGTTAAAATTAAATGATAAGTGTCCATTTGACACAGAATCTGTGTCCACTGTTGAGACAGACCAGGAGATCAAACCCTTCTGTTGCAGTTTATATCCCTACTGGATGCAGAGACAACTGTGACTAGTTTGACAGTGTAGGTTTCTTAATTTTTTTAAAACTTTACCATTATATCAAGCATCCAGTCAAGTTTGAGTCCTAATATACTTTATGATGAAATTAATAATAAGCTTAATATACTGAGTAAGTACAGTCACAATTTCCTGCTTTGTTTCTGAAAAGCTTTAAGCTTTCAAAAACCAACTTCTGACCTGCTGAATGAGCTTTAAACTTAAAAGATACTGTAAGTTAATTAGTTATGACTTATTTTTTTATTATCAATAAAAATAGCTTTGTTATCTGTCACAAAGGTTTTGCACTTATAAAGTGCAGTTTTTAACCATGTCCATGTTGTTGTGCTACAAAGTACTTTATGTTGGGCTTCTTATTTATGTATTCACACAAATACACGTACTATACCTCTATTACATAGTGACTCCACATACAGATGCTTTCATTTCTACACTCATACCCCACGGAGCATACTGGGGGTGATGCAGGGTTCGGTCTCACATCAACACTTGACAAGGACAGAGACCGACCGGACAACCTTCCAGTTGGAGGTCAGCTGCCTCTACCAACAAAAGGCATAAAAAGGCTGCTTGTTACATAAAAAAGACAACTTTAATCGAGAACAGGAACATGAATGTTTGCATCAAATTTGTTACCATTTCTATTGATTGTTTATTTCAATTCAGTTCAATTCAGCTTTATTCATATAGTGACAAATCATGACAAATGTCATTTTAAGGCACTTCAATGATAGAGTTCAAGTTGTTCCAAAGTAGTCTTAATGTTACAAAGCCAATAACATAACAGTAATGATTACTGCTTTGCTAAAGAAATTAAAACTTTTCTTTGATACAGTCTCTCGTCTCGAGCAAGCACCAGACAACTGTGGAAAGAAAAAGACTTCCCTTTAACAGGAAGAAACCTCTGGCAGAACCAAACTCAGGACGGGTGGTCATCTGCTTGGACTGGTTGGAGGTCGAGAGGACAGGAAAGAGGAGAGAACGAAAACAAATACAGATCAGGAACACCTGCTGGCAAGAAGGAACGCAGGTTCATATCTACAACAGTGACGTCATTAAGTAGAAGAGAGCAGCGTGAGGAGAGGAGCACAACGGGAGCTCTCCCAGCAGTCTAGGCCTACAGCAGCATAACATGGGGATGTTTCAGCTGCCCTGAGCCATCCTTAACTATAAGCTTTATCAAATGCAAAGTTTTAATCTTAAATGTAGAGACGGTGTCTGCTTCCTGAATACGAACTGGGAGCTTGTTCCGGAGGAGAGGGTAACTGATAATGTTCATCTAATTTAGATGACTGTACAATATTTCCTTCAAGTGTTGGGAAACAGTGTTTACAAAAACTATTTGATGCAGTGGCGTCTAATGCAGATAAGGGAATGCTCTGGTAATCTGGGTTTATCCACATGTTAAGCTTCTGTATAGCTGTGGATCAGTGGACAGAGTAGGTTTGTGGATCAATCCTGGATCCCACCACATACGGACGTGTCCTTGGCCAGGAGCCCCATATTACGCCCTGACATTCCCATTAGGGTAGGTCTGTGGGAACAACATGCTCCTGCAAAACAACTAGGGGCTGCAGTGGTGACACCTATTAATGGCTAAAGTGACAAAAGAAGCTGAGTACATTAAACAAATTCATTCAAGAAATGATCACAAAATCACGATTGACACAACTCCTTTCTTGGTATTTTAAATCTTGACGATGTCATTAAAACTCCTTATTTTGGTGGTTTCCTGTCCACACACCAGTCTGCTACAGTATTTTGAGCCGCCGTCTCTGACAAATGCCTGACAGATGTCATCCTTAATGTTGAAGACGCATTGAGTATATTCACAATCAGATGGATCTTACAAGTATGAAAAAACAAACTAAAACTTCAGCATGTTTTAAGTCGTATTTTAAATTTCTCCATGAATAAAACCCCCCCCAAAGCACTTATAGATGAAGAGAGATGAAGGGGATCACACATTGGAACCATTTATCATTCAGATCACTTATTCAGCAATGAAATAGGGATCTGAAGAAAATATAACCGTGAAATGAAAAATGACTTGAATTTTAACTCAGAGGAGGCAAGGTTCAAATAAGGCAACTTCAAGTGATAAAAGACCCAAATATCACAAGAATGTTGCTTGACAGACTGGCTTTAGAAATGTGCCACTCAGAGAGAAAAGCCTCCACTGTTTCTTCCCTAATGACGCTTAATTTTCATCTCATTTTCATTTCATTTTCTTCATCTTTCCCTTTTGAAAACTGATCTGTGAGGACAGGTACTCTAAAAGAAATATGCTAACATGTATACATATATTTGGTTTATTTTGATAAAAAAGCTTCAGGTTTCTGGTCCAGAAGCGATTTGCTGGCAGCGATTTTTAATCCCTCGATTAAAGGCTCATCTCATAAAAACATATCCGAATCATTCAGTCTATCTGCTCCTTGCTACAAAAACATTAAAAAGCTCTGCCTGTTTTAGAGGAAACAGGAGGATAACATAACTTGTATCACATTTCTGCTCTGAAATGGGACATTTGAGGGAATGTTAGTGAGTGATGATGAGAGCCAGGAATGAAAAATAAGATGTTGAACACGACACAGCTGCAGGGGGTTTGAAATGCTGCAGATGATCAAACACTTCACGTTAGACATTTTAAATGCACTGGAGCCTGTGTATATTTTGCTTCATGCCAGTCCAACAGGGTAAATGCACCGTTTGAGTCTCTTTCTTGTCCTTTGAAAGCAGAGTGAATGAAAAAAAGTTTAATAACGTAAATGTATTCTGTGGTAGGTTTTTATAGTATTACTGGTGTATTTAGAAATCCAAAACAAGGACATTTTGCATCATCGGTACAACTTTTCTTATACATACCGTGTCGTACACCGATGCCTCCAGAGCTCACTCATGATGCAGCCTGGAGAACAGAAACCTGGTGAGGAGTCTGCACCGTGGGTTCTGTTGTGTTCCCACACTCCAACTCTCCAACGGACTTTATGCCATTTTTCTTGATAATTTATGTATAATCTGCAAAGCAAATATACACCATATGTCCACAAATACATTCACCTCCTGGATTTAATTATAAAAACAGGAAGGACACTCATTGAAAATACTGGGGTGATTATGTTCTAGGTGGAGATAAGTCACTGATGCAGCGAGGAGTTTCTCTGAAACAAGTTTATTATATGACACATCCTGTGCTGATGGAAAACATTTGACCCTATTTCAGAAAATTAAAATTATTTCTCAAAGCACGTCAACAACAAATTGTTAAAATTGTATTATGAACAGTCGAACACAATATTAAAATTTGGAGGAAAAAATGTGGTCTGATTGTGACTGAACGTGAATCTTAATCTTAATTAAATGAAATAGAATTCACAATATTTGATAATTAAACTAATAGTTCTTTGACACACAAAAAACAAAGAAAACTTGTGTTGTTAGTAAAACACCAGTGTAGCTTTTAAAAACAAACACTTGAGTGTGTGTGGGGTGAGGGGTGGGGGGGCAGCGTGTGAGTGCATGTGTGTGTGTGTGTGTGTGTGTGTGTATATGTGTGTGAGAGGGTGAAATATAGAGATGAAGTCTGGAACTAAATGACTGAGTCTTGCTTCAGTTCAGGTCAAATCTACGTTCACTGAGGTCAGCTGTCTACCTGCATTTGAAATGATTGAGTTTGTCCTCTCAAAGCTTTTTTACTTCTTTTATGGCACAGGTATATTCCTAGATACTCCCAGGATTGAGTCGGCTGAAATTGTGAGAGCTGGTGTGGGAGCGTCAGACGTCACTCTTGCATGGTAACTGGCACCACGAGGTTCAGACACTGAGAATGTTTTGGATGCGATGAAGAAGCTGTTTGACTCTGTGGCTCCTTGCTGCAGGTCCTTCGTCGCTCTCTCTGCTCTTAAGTCCTGTTTTGGTTGATGATCACGTTCCTCCACCTTGGCTCTGAGCTTCCAGTAAACGGCGGTCTGTGAGGTCACTTTGCATCGTTAACAGCACATCATATATACAGGTACGACAAAACAGTGTTCAGAAACATTTAATCCCAGCAAGTAATCGAGTTACATAGCACTTGCAACAATAACTACTTGTTTGGAAATATTTCCTTTTACCACCTGATGAAATGTCATGAATGCAGAAATCTAATCGTGTTCTGTAGTTGTGTTTTTAGCCATAGTGAAAACATCTATTCCTCTGATTTGTTCAGAAATCGTCATCTGTAAAGGGTTTACAGTTTTAACTAATGGCTTTGTTAAGGTTAACTAAAGGATCTACAGAAGCAGAACATTTATGACTCTGTGTTCTTTTTACCTTCAGCTTTTAAACTCTAAACTCTATTTGAGCAGTATACCTCTGACCAGCTTAAAAAAGAAAGGGAACTGCAGCAAAATTATAAATACTCTTAAGTCCTCATATTTACTGAGATCTTCAATAACAGTCCGTTAATGCAAAAGCTTTTAATGCTTTTTCATTTCAGACCACAGGCTGGAGAGCAGTTCGGCAGCCACCTAACATAATTTAAATGCTGCATCATTTTGGCTTTTCATCAGTACTACTCCAGCACGCCCAGAGGTTTATTAGCTTAAGCCATAAATCAACTGAAAGTTAATGTAAGCAGATAAATAAACAGAGGAAAAGGATGAATAAACACACACTAGTGAATAGTGTGCACAGACTGGTAAATGGTCCAAATTGCACAGACAGAACTGCTATGGTTTAATCTACCAGCCCCGAACGTCTGTACGATATGCAAAACAGCCCAACAGCCATGACATGCCAAACGACAAATGATGAGCATGTGCTTTGAAGAACACCCGCTTCGTACTTCAGCTGCTGACTGATTACATCCTCCTGGCGGTGAAGATCCTGTCTGTGCCGTAGAGTAAAGTTAGCAGCCTGCTCCTTAACCTTATTAATCTGGACGTGAAGCTCAGTAATTACACCAGAAAGCTTTTACATGAACCTTATAATATCTGGAAGACTCTGCACTGCAGACTGTGCTTTTGTACAAGTGCTTGAGCATTTGTGATGATTCGTCCAATGGCAGTGATATACACACACACACGCGCACACACACACACACATGCACAGTCATACGTGCATACACACACGCGCACACACACACACACGCACACACACACACGTATATATATATATATATGTGTGTGTGTGTGTGTGTATACATTTTCTATATGTAAATGATAAATCAAATTTGACACCATTTGAATGCAAATGTAAAGACTTTTGTCACTTCAGTTAGATGCACTTTGTGTTTGAAGTACCAGCATCATTTAGTGTGTACAGGCTTCATTACTTTGAGTCTGTTTTGTTCCATCTTTGACTGCATTGAGGTGCTGAGGAAATGTCATCTTATCAACCTGCAGCATTTATTCTGAGCTCCAGTTTGGCCTGCCAAGCTGAGTCACAGGTCCCTTTTGAGCCACAGCTTTTTGTCACTGATGTGTTGGAGCAAGATTTTCCCTCTCTGCTGCACCATGTGGATGATAGGCCTGAGACCGCTGGCCCCACCGCGGCTGTCCCAGAATTCTTTGTCAGTGTAAAGGGAGCGAAGCAGAAGACTTTCCAGACAGCCTGAGTGAAGCACTGACACAGCTTTCTCCGGAAACCTGTCAAGACAAATTATTTAATTGCTTTGTAGCTTTACAGGTTTACAGGATTTCAATATAAAAGAAAAAAACTGACAAAAAGTGTAATATTGTCATAATTACATGAAAGACTTTAGAAGTAGAGAGGAAGACCTACATAAAGTACAGCTGTGTGAGGCTTCTTATCATCAGCCTTCAACAGCATGCCTCGACCCCACGAGACTGGATGGGAAACGTCTGTGAACTCGCTTCAGATGTCTCTGCAGGTGTTCTGGTTGTCATGTGTTTGCAAGTGTACCATGTTGCAACCTGTTCATGCATTTTGTTTTCAGTTAACATTTGCACCATAACGTATTTTAAATATTGAATTGTCAACACATGAAAACATCTGGGAGTGGTTCTGGACCACTCCCAGCCACATTAAGACAGTAGTGACGTCAGCCTATTATCACCTAAAGAGCACCTGCTCCATTATGAACCGACCAGAACCCTCAGGTGTCAGCCTCACGCCTACTTTCTGTACCCAGACTTAGACCAAACATGGTGAGGCAGGTTTTAGCTTTTATGCTCCTCACCTGTGAAAAAAAACTGCTGCTGAAACTCAACTGCTTTAAGTCAAAATGTTGAAAACCTTTTATTTATTGCTGCATTTCAGCAGTCTACCAGAATGCACTATAACCTTTATTTCTTAAATCTCATTTGTTTTATTCTTAACTTACATCTGTCTGCCTTTAATTCTGCTTTTGAACTCTTACTTTTTAATGCATTTTTTATGTTTTATGTGAAGTAATTTGAATTGTCTTGGACATGAAATGTGCTATGCAAATAAACTGGCCTTGTCTCGCCTCACAGGGAAGTCTGCAGGGAAGTCTGCAGGGAAGTCCGCAGGGAAGTCTGAAGGGAAGTCAGCATGGAAAGCTGCAGGGAAGTCCGCATGGAAGCCTGCAGGGAAGTCCGCAGGGAAGTCTGCAGGGAAGTCTGCAGGGAAGTCTGCAGGGAAGTCCACAGGGAAGTCTGCAGGGAAGTCTGCATGGAAGCCTGCAGGGAAGTCCGCATGGAAGCCTGCAGGGAAGTCCGCAGGGAAGTCTGCAGGGAAGTCTGCAGGGAAGTCCGCAGGGAAGTCTGCAGCGAAGTCCGCAGGGAAGTCTGCAGGGAACTTCTTGGTCTTCATGCACTCATTTGAACCACACAGGAAGTATGCATCGTGTGCACACATTATCAACCCAAGCAGGTGGACATCGATGCTCACTTAACCACCTTTTGGGGATTTGACTATTTATCTAAATAAGAAATTTTAAGTTGTTCTCACTTTTAATTTATAAAATATATTGAGTTAAAATAACATTTAAAATGAAAGCAGACAGGATTGTTTTTCTTATCCTTAAATGTGGATCTCCAAGAACAGTTTGATTTAGAAAAAAACTAACTTAAATGAGTAATTTTGCACATTTGGAAAATGACCAGCTGTCTTTCTTTCCCTTCAAGTTTTGTATAAAATGGCGACAAAAAAATAATATGAGATTTTAGAAGATTATAAGGTAATTGAGAAGATTTTATGGAACAGCATAGTAATGTTAAACGACTGTCAAGAGGTAAATTCTATTTGAACTGCTTTCTTTGTCATTTTGAATATCAGGATAATTGAACGGACACTATTCCAGTCACACAAGGAGAAAAAACTCTGAAAGTCTTCAGTTTCTGATGTTTCTGACATGCTCATTTTAAAGCTGCTCACCAGGGACATTACTTGTTAAATTCATTTTGTTTTCTTTGGAAACATTTCTTTAAATTGTTTCTGCCGACTGTGAGCCAACATGACATTCAAAAATGTGTGTGATGTAATCAGTTGTATGTTAAAAACACTGCAGATTCTGGCATAGATGTTACTTCACACTCACTCATCAATGCCCTCGACCAGCCTGAAGTTGAGGTTGTTGGTGGACTGCTGTGGTCTGCCGGCGTTGTCTATGAATACCAGTCTGGAGGGGTCTGCCTTCCTTACCTGAATAACACAAACCCACACACACACACACACACACACACACACACACACACACACACACACACACACACACACACACACACACACACACACACACACACACACACACACACACACACACACACACAAACCCACACAAACCAACAAACCTGGTTTCAAGTTGAGTTATTGAACAGCGAAGCAGATACAGTTAAACGCTTCACAAGAATGAGGAAAACAGAAAATTAAACCACAAATGACATTTTCAAAAACAGTTTGACATTAATATAAAAGTGTATTAACTACATGAAATCTAAGAAGCTCATTTACGTATTCTTTTTTTTGTGTAATTGAGCATCTTTTATAAGTTATTATAATGCTGATTCAAATCAGAATTTAAAGGTGGTTTAAATCACAACATTTGCTTGCAAATGCAGTATTAAAGAAGTAAAAATGAAAATAAAAATTACAGGGCTGGTAAAGTTCATGTTCATGAACGTTCATGCAGGATTAATGTTGTGGAGCTTAAAAAAAACTAAACAGCAGATCCGTAAGCAGCAGACAAACGTAATGATGAACTAGTAAACTGTGTGAAGGATGTGGCAGCAACAGAACAGACTTGGCTCCGTTACATTTCAAGCCTCCTTAGTCTTACCTCCGACCCCTGTGTAAAAACGGTTTCTGATTTGAAAATAAGCTCATTTTTATATGCTAATTTCCTCAAATTTACATGCCAGTCTGTGTAGGCACTATTCACTTAGCATATTAAGACTTAATATATTTAGGGAGACATAAATACAGTAAGTGTGAGTTGCCAAAAAGTGCTTTTCATTCTTCAACAGCACATTATATTTCCTAATATGGAGAATGTTGTTTTTTTTTCCAGTTTCTACCATTGGACTGTTGTGACTCTGCAGGTTGCACAAACTCCACCTTTACAACAACAACAACAAAGCACATAGTTTTCTCAGCTATCATTGCTATGTTCCTTCCTGGATGCATTTTGTGCAGTAACAGAGAGATGGGACTTACTGAGCTTCTGTAACAACAAATCTGTCTGCCTGTTGGGCTCATTTTAAACAGGAGGATCTTCTATCTTCTATCTGGGGATCTTTTGGTGTAGCAGATCAGATATAGAAGCCGAAATCGAGTCGAGCGATGAGACATCCAAATCAACAGACAAAGAACCTGTAAATCATAAAGAATCCTTCTCTGATTCAATAGATCGTCTATCAGCTCTCTCCTGGTTTACCCTCTGTAGCTGCAGTGTCTCCGGCACAGAGAACATTTCACAGCCCACCAGCTGATCCTTTGACATTATGTCTGTTTAATACTCCATTATTAAAATGTCACCTCTAGTTCAGTTAAACTTTGATAAATAATGAAAAACTTAATGGAATGAATTAAAAACACTAGTCATCTCTAATATCCATCACTCATTAACACACTGAATCAGTTCTCCGCTAGTTCACCTTACACTTGAAAATTAATTTCTTCTAATCCTGGTCCTTTCCTTTGAGATCTGTAAAATAAGAACACACCGAAGGCAGGCCACTGTAGGAGATCATATGAAGCATGTAAACTGTCACCTCAAGACTGGCCACCAAAACACAAATCTGTACTGCTGCACTACGCTCTGAAAACTTCATTTCAGTGTATTGCAATGCACAAAAAGGGTTAATCGCAGCGCCAATCAAAGCTACTCAATATCAATTTATGTCAAATCTAAAATAATGGATTTCTTCACTGATGAGACCTTCATGAATAGAGTGGAGCATCCGTCATTAAATTCATTAAATTTCTTTAATGACGGAGCTTTGGCTCATATAACACAAGTAGCTCCTGCAAGGAGCCTTTCCTAACAGGGAACACAATCAGTTACCAAAACCCTTTACTGTACTTTTAAAAGAGAGACACTGCTGTTGTAAAAGCAGAGAAGAACTGCTGAAGACAACAGAAGATGAGATGTTTTAGTAGGAGGGATGTACAGGCCGGTAGTGGGTAGAAACGACTGGGTTACCGAAGAAAGTCATAAAATGTAGCAGGGTCGAGCACCATAGAGAGCCGACGCATGGCCAGTCGCAGCAGCGTGGCAGCTTCTGACCGAGACTTTTCATGCACGTCCACCAGCTCTCTCTCTGACCATCACTTCAGCAAGCACACGAACATGAACTCTTTCACAAATGTGCCAAGACATCATTAAGGTGGCCCTTCAATCCTCTGAGATTCAAACAGATTCCCCCAGTCATGTTTTAACTTGTCTCTTGACAATATTGATTTAGTTCTTCTTCTTCTTTTCATTTTTCATCTGGAATGAATGTAAACAGCAATTTCTACAGATTCTGGCATTCAGGGAAGATGCAATTCAAGAGTCAAGTCAGAAGAATTGCTTCTTTGAGAGCGATGCCTCGTAAATGCCTTGTAGTTGGCTTTTTTATAGCATTATAGTGTTAGGGACAGGGGTATCTTTTATTTGGCAATAAAAACTTTAATGTTTCTTAAGCAACTATTTCCTATGTCCACGCAAACCTCTGATTTGCTTTATTTTAGATAAATAAACTTGTCATCAAGCTAAAGATAGTCTATTAATTGCTGTACAATGTAAGATTAAAACATCCAACAGAACTTGTAGTGGTTCTGGACTGAGCTCAGTGAGTCCTGATACACTGAAAATAAAGTACAATTAAATCTGGCAACCAAACATACCAGGATGTGAACTAGAAGGAGATCCTTGATGTTGCCACACTTGGCATGCAGCAGATTCTCCACACACAGGTCTGCCGGGTCAGGTGTAAACCCACAGCAATACCTGTCCAGACGGTCATTTACCTGCAAAAAGAACCAAAAAGAAGTCAGCACACTTTAAAGACAAGATGCAAAGTGATTTCAACACCAGAAAGCTTTTACATGAACCTTATGATATCTGGAAGACTCTGCACTGCAGACGGTGCTTTTGTACAATTGCTTGAGCATTTGTGATGATTCGTCCAATGGCAGTGATATACACACACACACGCGCACACACACACACACACACACACACACACACACACACACACACACACACACACACACACACACACACACACACACACACACACACACACACACACACCCACCGTGTATTAACAGGCCTAATCTGATCTCCAAGAGGTTGCTCCAGAATGGGGGTCCAAGGCGTAGGGTTCATAACTCCAAGAAGCATGGTCTCTGGCTTTTGGCCTTGACTGTGTTACAAGAACTTTTAAAAGATTTTCTTGATTGTACTGGTCACCTCCATCCATTATCTATACCCACTTACTCCTTACATACAAGGAGTAAGTGGGTACATACAGACAACCAATCACACTCACTTTCACACCTACAGGTAATTTAGACATATCAATCAACCTAGTATGCATGTTTTTGGACTGTGGGAGGAAGCCAGAGTACCCGGAGGGAACCCACAAAGGCACGGGGAGAACATGGGGAGAACTCCAAACAGAAAGACCCACCGGGCCAGGAATCGAGCCAGGAACCTTCTTGCTGTGAGGCAACAGTGCTAACCACTAATCCACCGTGCTGCCCTCTGCTGGTCACCTCCACCTGATTTCTTTTGGAAGATGTTTTTGCACCTCTTCGAGCCTCTCCACTCACCCCCTCTCTTACATGGGTACACTTTTCTGAAGAGTGCTGGTACACTTTCACACTTTGTAGAAATTTGAACATGAAGTTATGGAAGACCCAATGCAGGACTCTGGATTTAAATGTGCTATTATAAATAAACTCAAGCTTGACCTGATTTGTTGGGTCAAACTGGAAGAAACTGACTCTCGGTGAGCCTTTTGAGCCCTGGCTCACAAGATCAACTGTTAGTTAGATCCTGACTTGTTGCAAAATAAAATATAGGCTGGTATGAAGGATTAGTAAAAAAAAAAAAAAAAACAAATGAAAAAGAAAAACAGAAAGAAAAAAAAGCAGAACACAACAAGCAGGGTTAAACAAACTAAGAGATTATGTTCAAACCACAGCTGACATCCTCACTTTCACTGCTTTCACTACCCTGAAATTATTGGTGGCTAGTGAAGATGCAGAGGGGCATAACTAGGCAGTTTTTAAAATTCCAAAGTGGCAAGATTTAAATATGTCAAAAAAGCCAACATGCATGCTAAACAAGCTTTGTGGTTACTGGTTGTTGGAATGGAAGAAATACCAGGAAAAGCAAAATTTGCAAACGTTGAATGGTAACTGGAAGACGCTGAAATACAAAAGCTGCTACAGCACACAACCACTCTTACATTTCACTGTAACCCTGACCAGGATGAAGTGGGTATAGAAAATGCAATGATGGATCGGGCACGCGGACAAATTAATAAATAAAAATGATTTGATAACCAGCACCACTATGAAGGACAGATCTGAGCAGTATCAACTTTAAAAAAATGCAAAAACAGGAACAAAAGGACAGGGTTCACTGGCTGCATTATGAGTGAGGTCAAACAAAATGTATGTCACTTAGCAAAATATGACTTAAATATTTCCTTAAATCCTATACTGTGTTATTAAAAAAACTACATTCACTGTTATCATGTCATTCACCATAATATCGTGTCCATCCAGCACTTGCGTGCTTGTCTCGGTGCCGTTTCACACAACAAACTTGAGTTATTAGACGATATAGATGCACCAACTGATCACCTGGTGATCAGAATCAGTCGACTTCTGCATCTACAGCACAAAAGCATCTTGGAGCTGTGAACCTCTGGTTTTTTGTAAGCCTGTGAGTGCCATCCTATCACTCTCTCGTCCTTCACTGCCACAGTGCATGTTTGTTAATGAGTCTGTGCGTGTCCTTCACACTGCTCTTCCTTCGGCTTTGGTGTCTGGTTCCCTGCTATCAGAGTCGCAGGAGGTGTTAAGGATGCATATAGGAACAAATGTTCATAGGTGCACTTATCTGCTGTCAGCAGATCAATAGGAGGCTATTAGAGTTTGGCCCTATTACAGAAATTGACTTCTGGCAGCAAGAGGATGAGCACTGCCTCATGGGTTATTCATATTCAGCCCCGCACACTGTGGATGTCATCTCAGCGTGTGGACCGAACAAAACAGGTCAAATTTACTACTGATGACAGTAAGAGAAAGACGGGATGGAGCTGGGGAGATGAAGAGCTGAAGTTTAAAATAACAGTGCTTCAAATCTGAAAAACATACGTTCACTGTATATGATGACATCCAGTGTAAATGAAAACTGTTTACACGTTTTTGCAATTTTAAAACAATTCATTTGTTGTAGAACAAGACTGATATACTATACTATATTTGAATATACTTGTATTTCTAGTTATTTAGAAAAATAAGCATGTTTTATTTTTTACTTCTGCTTACAGATCAGATCCTCCTAATGACGATGGTTTTGTTCCTGTTTAGCGTTGGATTTTGCTCCTCTAATACACTTAAAAAGATCACAAAGTTGCACCACAGCAGTGTCTCTCAACCTCTGTGAGTCACAACCTCACATAACAAGGGTGTTGTTCATAATCTTTCTTAAATTACATTATCTCATACTGCACTTTCATGTAAGTATAGAAAATGAAGATTTGAACAAGATTCCATGTGATTGTACAGGCAGTAGTTTAGTTAGTTTGTATGACCACTTACTCAGTGTCGAGTCATTTCCTGAGCCTTTGGCAGGCTTCCTCTCACAGCCTTGGTGTCCATTATCAGTCACCTCATGTATTATTGGTTCCTTTGAGGATGTACATCATTCACCTAGTCTGTCACATATTAATAACATGGTTGTTACTCCTCTTTGAACAAAGGAAGTGTTTACCGGATTTTAATGCTGGAAACTGACACACTAAGGACAAGTTCAGCTACACTGAACCATAAACTGTGCTTGTTCTTGAAGTAAATGTCAGTGCAGAAAGTATGCTTTCTGATAAATGTGTTGATCCAAAAGGAATACCTTCATCCATCGTCTGTATTCTGTAGCTAAAAGCCAAAAATCCTCTGTTGCACATGAGATAAAGATGTCTGATGTGTGTGGATATCACTCCTTTTAGTTTGGCTCTTTTTGATGTGACTGTTCCTAAAAACTTCCAGTCGAGGGAACATCTAAAAACTGATAGGGCAGGAATATACTTGCAGTTAACAAGGCATATGTGTACGCATCACAGCTGCCACATGTAGCCACAGACTAAAACAAAGCAGCAGGTCAAGTGACCCACTGGTTTCTGAAGACCGGTTTTGAAGCTTGCTTTTATTTGCATAAATGCTGTTCTAGAAGTCAATGGGAGAATGTCAATCAGAGTTAGTTTTGGCTCCCAGGCCCTTCAGCTTAACTCCACCTTAATATCTGCAGAGCTGCTGGCATACATTTACAGCAGGTCATGTCAATCATATTTGATTGTTTTTGCGGGCAGCCTCTAGTGGTCAATCGAGGAACTGCAACGAATTCCACATGAGCGTCACTCCGGATGTGAGATGGTTGGTGCTTGGATGATACCTTCCCCTCCCCTAACTTCCCCACAGTTTCCTTTTTGTATATTTTACCGTTGTATTTTCTAAACTGACGTGACATTCTGCCCTCAAGTGGAGACCGCCGGTATCACACATACAGGTTGTGTAGTACTGAACCAAGAAATGCTCAGCTGTGTACACGAGTGGACAGGAACGCTTGGCCACACTGCAGGTATATTCCACTCACACACTCAGCCCATCGCTCCACAGAATGGACCTGGACTTGGCCAAAGGCGGGTTCACGTGGAGGGGTATGTGTGAGTGTGAGGAGGGTACTGTTCAGTCAGTGTAGTGGTGACATGTCATTGACATTTGAAAAAACAAGTCATATAAATTAGAAATTAAAATGAGCTGCTGAAGAAGTGACAATAAAAAAGAACAATTTAAGCCTTGTGGAAGAAATTCTGCTTTTACCTTATTAATAATCTTTACCTGAAAAAAGCTCACATTTATTTCTACGTGAATCTTTTTGTCAAATGTCAAGACAGTCAAGAATTTACACCACGTTTTTTTCCGATCAGGTGGCAGAAACAATCTAATAGGGCATGAACATTACATATAAAAGGCTAGACTGACCAAATAAAATAGTTAGTGTTGTTGTAGATCAGTTAGAAGCGAGTCAGTCAACATGAACTGGCAAAAATATCTTTTGTACAGGCATGACTCCTGTACATTTCTCTGTGGATTCCCACTTGCATGAATGGTTGAGATGTCATTTCCTCCCAGGAATGTCAGTGATGTAATAATTGTAATAGTTTGTTGCTGCATGCCTGATGCCAGTGTTGAATGTGGTATTTACACATTTACTGGGACAACTCAACTATGTATTGCTCGATAGATTTGAAATTAAGTTAAACCATTCCTCTAATGGCCTTCAGCAGGTCAAGTTTAAGGTTTACTATAATCTACGTCTGCTCCATGTAGATGCAGATGAAGACGTGGTTGTGTTAAAATGCTGCTTTATTTGCACAACTAAGGGCTGCAAAACTAATTAGTGAGCTGCAACAATCTTCTATTTTTGTGAATGTTTGTTGTCCTTGTGCTGAGCGGTGCCAGATCCAGCTGCATACTTGCAGCACCTAGAGCTCTGCATTTATGCAGTTAATCATAAATATGGATTTGTCTGTACGGCAGAACAAGCTCAACCATGGCTCTCCATCAAACTCACTGCTATAAAGCCAAGGAGAATCAGGTTTGAGAGACAAACTGTGCAACTGCCTTCTGTGCGAACAAATCAAATGAATGCTGGGATATATTCAACCTCTATGGCCTGAATTCTCTTTGTTCACTTTATTAGGCAAATGTCAATTTAAGACACGTTTTCTATTACTTTTATCAGCAAAAGCAAACATCAGTGTCAATTTTTTTTCTAAACGAAATAATAAATAAAGTATCCACAATTGCAGATGTTTTCCACACCCTTTAAAGCTCCTTGTCGC